>PISX010009560.1:0-75192 GCA_004024625.1 Mellivora capensis
CACTGCGTTGTATGTTAACAGACTTGAATTTAAGTAAAACCTTGGAAGAATAAATAAATTTATTTATGTTTTTATTTATTCATTTGAAAAGTGCAATTAATAAAGTTGACCTAATGGACATATATAAACACTGCATACAACAACTTCAGAATACATATTTTTTACAAGCGCATGTGGAAAATTTACAAAATTAACTTTTCATACAGCCAGTTTCGACAAATTTCTAAAGACTGAAATCATTCAACATATGTTTTCTGGCAACAGTGCAATAAGCTGAGTGAATGAACAGAAAAGGGAGAAGTTCCTAAAGGCTTAAATGCTTGTTCTCCAGGGCCATTCTTCAGTTCAATGATTCATGCTGACGAGTCCCAGGATTCAGTATACAGCCATACTGACAGCTGTGATGTATTACATGAAAGGATACAGAGCAAAATCAGCAAAGAGAAAAGTACAAGGAGTGAAAACTAGGGGAAATCAGGTGCAAGTTTCCAGAATCCTCTCCCAGTGGAGTCACACAGGATGCCATTAAATTCCTCAACTACAAGTTGTGGAAATATGTGTGAACTACTGCTAACCACAGATTCCTAGAGACTTCAAGCCCAGGATTTTTTCTGGGGGCTGGTAATGAAGGTAGCCTCTGCCTGCTGTGTACCAAAATTCCAGATTCCCAGAAGGAAAGCAGGTGTTCAGCATAAACTATGTTGTTTGTATAGTTTAGGCATAGTAAACCACTCTTACCAGTTGTGGGGGTATGATGAGAACTCTCCCCAAATACAAGTTCCCAGACGCCAGCCAATAACCAACCATAGGAGCAGAAAATTGATTGGTCCTTTTAAGCAGGACTTTCAATAGATAGCTGTTAGGTTTGGTGTGTTAACTCATTTCTGCAGATAATGGATCAAAGAAGACTTTACAATGAGAATTAGAACATATGTTCAATTAAATGATGATGAAAATATGATGCGTCAACTTCCATGATGCCACTAAACCCACACTTAGAGAGAAATTTCTCTCTTAAAATGCATGTGTTGGAAAAAAAGAAAGGTTGAAAATCAGTGCCCTAAGTATTCATATAAATAAATCAGAAAAACAACAACAAATTAAATTCAAAATAATAAAAGTTAAAAAAAAACAAAACAGAACCTCATGTAAGAGAGACAATCAATATAGCCAAAAATTACTTCTTTAAAAGATGTTCTAAAAATGAAACACTCATAGGAAGACTAATGAAGAGAAAAAGAACAATGGGAATTGCATACACTAGAGATGAAAAAGGAAACATTACAGATATTTTATCCATTACAAGAATAAGAAAAATATAAACAATTTGTGCTAATCAATTTAAAAATTTAAATGAAATTTTAAAATTCCTTGAAAAAATGCAGCTTATTAATATTGATGCAAAGAATATAAAATCTTACTACTTAGATACATAATAAGAATAAATAGGTAATTAAAAACCATTCAATAAATTAAAGTTCTAGGCTCAGCTGGCATTAGCAATGAATTCTAAAAACTTTTCATTAAGAAATAATTCTAAATGCACATGAATTCGTCTAAAGAATAAAAAAGGGAAGAAATATTTCCCAGCTCTATTTATGAGTACAGCATAATCTTGATACCAAAACTTTACAAAGACATTGCAAGAAAGGAAAATTATAAATGCAAAAATCCTAATCCAAATATTAGCAAATCAAATTTAGGAATATGTAAAAAAGGGAACATATAAAAAGTTGGATTTATTCCCAGAATGCAAGTTTGGCTTAACTTTCAGAAATCACTTGACATAATTGAGCACAGTTATGAAATAAAGGAGGGAACTAGAAGATCAGCTCATTACACGTGAAAAAGTATTTCATAATATTTCAACACCTTTTCATTACACACTGTTGTATAACCAATGTAATCGCGGGATGGTATGGAATTTGTCTAAATGGAGAAATGTTATTTAAGAGGTGATATCATAGGAAGTATTTTCTTGTGAAATTATCCATAGCAAAATAGTTGAGACATGTTCTTTCTATCCCTTTCTTTCCTTTCCTTCCTTTCCCTCCCTCCCTCCCTTCCTTCCTTTCTTTCCTTCTTTCTTTTCTCCTTCCTTCCTTCTTCTCTCTTCCTCCCTCCCTCCCTCCCTCTCCTTCTTTCTTTCTTTCTTTCTTTCTTTCTTTCTTTCTTTCTTTCTTCCTCTTTTCCTTTCTTCCTCTTCTCCTCTCTTACCCTTCCTTCCTTCCTTCCTTCCTTCCTTCCTTCCTTCCTTTCTTTTTCTTTCCTTTTTTAATTTGGTCATAGGAACAGAAAATTGATTGGTCAAGAGATGCAGGGCTTCTCTTGTCTTCCCACCAACCAAGCAACCTCATATTTGCCCTTACAGCAGCTTTCATTGTGGGAAGAAATTTCCTCCACAAAACTATACCTGTCTAGCACTTGTGTAATTTGAGAGAGGAATGAAGCAACAAGTTCATGAATATATTGGTACTTGTTAGCTTATCTGAGTAGCTAAGTCCTTAGGAACAAACAGGGCTTGAAAGAATGGCCCACAGGACAAGAACCTATTACAGCAGAGTGAGAAGAGATACAGGAAGGTCCAGATTCTAGAGACTGAGCCTCTTCGGGGGATGTCAAACTCATCTGGGGCACCAGGATAGGGTGCCTAGGCACAAGGCAAGGAAGGTATTTGAATAGGAAGGGAAGAAGAGTGGGACAAGTAGTGAAGCCAAACCTATAAGGAAAAAAAATTGGAATCTGCACTAGGAAGAAACCTTAGAGAACATCTTTGAATGTGGGGAAACCAAAGACTTTAGGGATGACTGGCCTCCTGAAGGTCACAGGGCTAGTCAGCGACCGGAGGAAAATAAAGCCCTGGTGATTTGACTTCTAGAAGAATACTCTTCCCATCACATGAAAATAAAAATATTTCAGCTGTCTATATCCAGGTTTTTTTTTATACTAATTTAACAGCAGACCATTTAGCCTGTAGAAGCTGATAAGAATACAATTCTACTTTAAATAAAAAACAAAGCACTGGAAATAGTGTGTGAGTAGGTTTTTTAATGGAAATACATTTGACATATCACACTATGTAAATTTAAGGTGTACAGCATGTTGATGTGATACATTTATGTAATTGGCATTGTAGGGATAATTAGCACCTCTATCATGCCACCTAATTATCATTTCTTTTTAGGGGTTAGAATATTTAAGATCTAGTCTCTTAGGAAGTTTGGTGATTATAATATAACATTGTTGTCTCTTTCAATATACTGTGAAATTCTATTAGATCTGCAGAAATTACTTAAACTTGTTGCAAGTTTGTACCTTTAAACAGCATCTCCCCTTTCTCCCTACCTTCCAGCTCCTGTAACCACCATTTTCTTCTCTGTTTTTATGAATTTGGCTTCTTTAGAGTCTACATATAAGTGAAACCATGCAGTATTTGTCTTTTCCTGTCTGATTTATCTCACTTAGTATATCCTCAAGATCCATTTATGTTGTTGCAAATGACAGGGCATCCTTCTTTCTCGTAGCTGAGTAATATTCTGTTGAATATATGTACCATATGTTTATTGATTCACCCATCAACAGGCACTTAGGTTGTTTCCATATCTTGGCTATTGTGAGTAGTGATGCAGTAAATAGGGGAGTGCAGATATCTTTTGGATATCCTATTTTCATTTCGTTTGGGTATATACCTAGAAGCGAAATTGGGCTTCCTTTTGTTAACAAATGCAAAACCCAGCAGCCTATGAAGGCAGATGAAAGAAGTGACAATTGAGCAAACATTCTACAACTTGTCTTTATCTTCACTCTTAGATTCTATGTTCCTTGAAGAAAAATGTTTTGACTAATTTATCTTTATTTCCACTTCATTGTGTTACGAGGGTTGTGTGCTTATAGTAGTCCAGTAATAAATGCTTATTAAATGAATAAAGGAAAAGTTCTGCTTTTAAAAACACTGTCAGATTTCGGGTTCTATACCCATCTAATAACAGAAGAGTTAAAAATCCAGGCCAGATGATCAATTTGGCATTATTTTGTTATTCTCTCCTATCATTCCTGTAGTAGAGACTCTTATGTCACCCAATAGCCCTTGTCCTCTATATTTCTGGGCCCCCTTTGTAATTGCTGAGGGTTCATGACTGGTTTCTGGCCAATGGGAAATGTGTCAAGCAATTCCAGTGCTTAAAAGTATTTCCTAGTTCCTCCACCCCTGTCTGCTGTACCGTGGTAACCTTGAGGTCACATATTCAAGGCTGTATAGCCTCATGATGAAGTGAGCCACCATACTTGCACTGTCTTTGAGAAAAAAAAAATCTTTATTATACTAAGTCTCTGCAATTTGAGTTCACCTTTTACATAGCTATTTATAATTACTTTATATGTGTTCCTTCTCCCACCATATACTATAATACAATGTGTTTTGAAAACTGAAAGTCTTCTGTGCTGACTGTTCTTAAAACTATATTTAGTGTGTGATGTGTCCAAACCATACTATCTTGGAGTTTTCTTGTAGAAGGGCACAAGCATCAGACTTACTTATATAGTAAGAGGCTGCTTAATTATTTTCAACAGCTTTACCTCATGCCATTGGAAATACCTCTCTTTAAAAGTGCATGTGGTATAATCTCATTCTCGAGATTTTTTTTTTACTGATTTAAATTAGTAAATAATAAAAATTATTGGTCTTAAGTTCTGAAGTGGCGTAGAAATACCTTCATGTTGCCTCAAATTTTGAATAGTTACAACAGACATCAATTGAACACTTATCATATATACTAAAAGGTGTATTAGGTATTGTCAAGAGAGTTGAAGGGAATTTAAGGCCCGGACCTTGCTCTTAAGGAATCTACCAGCTTGCCAGACCAATGAGACATGCCCATATGGAACAGTGGATCTATAACATTTATTCACATTTAACTAGGGAATGAACATTTTACAAAGTATCCAATTGCCTTTGCTGTGTTTTGATTGGATGGTAATGTATTTAGCCTGTAGTGTGACATCAACATATAATCTCAGCAGCAGATTAGGAATCTAACTCTGAAGTTAAAGAAGGCAGAATAAAGTTGCAAAAGGAACTGAAGAAGCTAGTGTTTGTCAGGTACATATGATATTGAAATAATACCATTGGTCTAAGCAACTAAAGGAAAATTTTGTATTTCTCTTATGCAAAGAAACCTCCCCCATTCAGATAACTCAAAACTTAAAGAATTTTTAGGAAACAAGAATCTTAAATTAGATTTAGAGTGAGAAATTCCATTGAGGAACTTCACCTCCAGCCTTTAAAAAGATTGCTAATTTCTCAGGAACTGTGTAGTTAAATATTTTAGTTAATCAGAGAACATTACAGCATATACACTGTAAGTAATATATTGAAGAAAAAGATTGAAACTGAGAGCCAAAATTATTTAAGGTGGGGAATTTTCATCAGAGAGTTGAAGGCTGTAAAAAAATAATCAAACAAAAATTATATAACTGAAAAATATAGTAACTGATAAAAGCATTAAAAGAAACTAAAAGAAGGGACACATCAAGTTCAAAGGATCAATAATAAGTTTTGTCTGACTTTTGGATAGGTATTATGGAAACAGGAGGTAACAGAATGACATCTTTAAATGCTGAAAGAAAAAACTTTCAACCTAGAATTTTATGACAAGTGAAAAATCTTATTCATTCATTCATTCTTTAATGAGTTATAGTTGACATACAATAATATTACATTTCAGATGTACCACATAATGATCGGACAACTACATATATCACAAAACGCTCACCACCTTAAACATAATTATCATCTGTCACCAAAATTTATTACAACAATGTAATGTTATTACAATATTATTGACTATATTCTCATGCTGTACTTTTCATCCCCCTAACTTATTTACTTCACAACTTGAAGTTTGTACCTTTTCACCCCCTATTTCGCCTATCTCTCTGCTCCCCTCCTCTCTGGCAACCACTAGTTTGTTCTCTATATTTATGAGTCTCTTTGTTTTTTGTTGTTGTTTATTTGTTTGCTTTGTTTTTTAGATTCGACATATAAGTAAAATAATATGGTGTTTATTTTTCTTTGTCTAACGTATTTCACTTAGCATAATACCTCTAGGTCCATCCATGTTGTTGAGAATGGCAAGATTTCATTCTTGTAGATAGCTGAACAATATTCCATTGCAATACCACACCTTGTTTATCCATTCATTTATATTGATCGACACTCGGGTTGCTTTAATAAATTGACTATTGTAAAAAATGCTGCTACAAACACAGGGGTGCATATACCTTTCTGAATTAGTGTTTTAGGTTCCTCAGGCAAATACCCAGAAGTGGAATTGCTGGATCATATGATAGTTCCATTTTTAATTTTTTGAAGAACCCGCATACTCTTTTCCACAGTGGCTGCACCAATTTGCCTTCCACCCAACAGAGCATAAGAGTTCCCCTTTCTCCACAACCTTGCCAATACTTTTAGTTCTTGCTTTTTTAATACTAGTCATTCTGATGGGTCTGAAGTGGTATTCTCATTGTGGTTTTGATTTGTATTTTCCCTCATGATGAGTGATGTTGAGCATCTTTTAATGTGCCTCTTGGCCATCTGTATACCTTATTTGGAAATATGTCTATTCAGGTCCTCTGCCTAGAGAAATTTCCCTTAAAAATTACAATAAGTCAAGCAGAGAGAGTCAATTATCATATGGTTTCACTTATTTTGGAGCATAACAAATAACATGGAGGACATGGGGAGATGGAGAGGAGAAGGGATTTGAGGGAAACTGGAAGGGGAGGTGAACCATGAGAGACTATGGACTCTGAAAAACAACCTGAGGGGTCTTGAAGGGGCGGGGGGGGGGGGGGGGATATTAGGGGAGCCAGGTGGTGGGTATTAAGGAGGGCACGTATTGCATGGAGCACTGGGTGTGGTGCAAAAACAATGAATACTGTTACGCTGAAAAGAAATTTTAAAAATTACAGTAAAAGAAATATCTTTCAGCAGACAAAAGACCTGCACTACAAGAAATACTAAAGGACTTTTTTCAGGCTGAAGGGAAAGGGATCCTGGATAGACACAAAAGACTACAAGAAGAATGAAGAGCAACAGAATGGTTAAAAAATTGGGTAATTAAAAATGGTAAATTTAAAACAACATTGACAACCATGTCTTGTGCAGTTTTCAATCTATATAAAAGCAAAATACAGTACAGCAATAGTACAAAGTCGGGAGTTGGGAAAGAGGAATTAAACGGCTGGGAGATTCTCAGCATGTTTGTAAGGGTGGTAAAGTGTTAATACCAGATAGATTGTGGGAAGGTGAGGATGCATATTTTGATCTCTAGAGTAGCCACTAATAAAAATACCCAAGAGTGTAAACCTAGGGGCGCCTGGGTGGCTCAGCGGGTTAAGCATCTGCCTTCGGGTCAGTTCATGATCTCAGAGTCCTGGGATCAAGCCCCATATCTGGCTCTCTGCTCAGCGGTGAGCCTGCTTCCCCCTCTCTCTTTGCCTGCCTCTCTGCCTACTTGTGATCTCTCTCTCTGTCAAATAAATAAATAAAATCTTTAAAAAAAATACATAAGATTGTAAACCTAAAAGATAAAATAAAGTATAAAATGGAATAATAAAGGCTACCAAAAGAAGGCAGAAAGAGGAACAAAGGAGTATTAAACAGGTAAGACAAAGAGGTGAGACAAAGAGAAAACAGTAACATAGTCCGTTTGTCGAAACTCAAAATATCAGTAATTAAATTGCATGTAAATGATTTAAGAGGTGGGAGCACTGCAAGTGCTTGGAGGGGACTCAGAAGTCTCTTTGAACCAACTCTTTACAACTAGTAAGGTTGTAATAGTCCAGCTCTGCCAGTTTGTACCAGCTACATATGAGCCCTGCCTAGATTGGGACCAGGGAGATGAAAAATGCAAAGGCCATTGTTGTTCGTTACCTTTCAGATTCTCTGTGAACCCTTCTCAAATCATCCCGTTCTTTCCTCTCTTCTTGGTAATAATCATTCTATCTTTGTGTTTACCATTTCCTTGCTTTGCTTTATAGACTTACCAAATATGCACCAATGTTTTCCTAATGTAGTGTTCAGTCATTTCTGTCTTTAAACTTCATATAAATGGAGTTATACTGTCTATAGTAACCTTCTACTTTGCTTTTTTGTTCAATGTTATGTTCTTGATATTTATCTGTTCTTGCAGGCAGCTGAAATGTAGTTATTTCCCGTGATATATAGTAATCTCTCATATGATGATTCCAATTTTTTCCCTTCTACTGTAGATAGACATTTATGTACATCAAAGTTTTTCTCTAAGGTATATATCCAGGAGTGGAATAGAGTAATATTCACTGCACAAAATCAACTTTACCAGATAATGCTAAATTGTTTTCTGATAACATTATATATGACCAGCAGTGCAGAAGTTTACTAGCTGTTCCAGATCCTTGACAACACAGTTTTTGTGAATGTGCTAGAAAGAAAATGAACTCCAGTGAATCTGCACGCATTTCCTTGCTCACTTGTGAGACTGAGCATGGTTTCATGTGTGTATTTCTGTACTACAGAGACTTCTTCAATGAAATGCCTCTTTCAAGCCTTTTGTCAATATTTTCATGTCATTTTCTTATTGATCTGTGAGAGTTCTTTTCTTAAACTTACTTTTGATGATAATATTTTTTTATTATTTTAATTTTTTATTAACATATAATGTATTATTAACCCCAAGGGTACAGGTCTGTGAATCACCAGATTTACACACTTCACAGTACTCACCATAGCACATACCTTCCCCAATGTCCATAACCCCAACACCCTCTCTTGACCCTCCTACCCCCAGCAACCCTCAGTTTGTTTTGTGAGATTAAGAGTCTCTTATGGTTTGTCTCCCTCCTGATCCCATCTCATCTCATTTATTCTTTCCCTATCCCCCAAACTCCCCACATTGCATTTCCACTTCCTCATATCAAGGAGATCATATGATAGTTGTCTTTCTCTGACTGACTTATTTTGCTAAGCATAATACCCTCTAGTTCCATCCACGTTTTCGCAAATGGCAAGATTTCATTTCTTTTGATGGCTGCATAATATTCTGTTGTATATATATACCACATCTTCTTGATCCATTCATATGTTGATGGACATCTAGGTTCTTTCCACAGTTTAACTATTGTGGACATTGCTGCTATAAACATTTGGGTGCATGTGCCCCTTTGAATCACTACATTTGCATCTTTAGGGTAAATGCCCAGTAGTGTAATTGCTAGGTTGTAGCAACTTTTCAACTTTGTTTTCAACTTTTTGAGGAACCTCCATGCTGTTTTCCAGAGTGGTTGCACCAGCTTGCATTCCCACCAACAGTGAAGAAGGGTTCCCCTTTCTCTGCATCCTCACCAGCATCTGTCATTTCCTGACTTGTTAATTTTAGCCATTCTGACTGGCGTGAGGTGGTATCTCATTGTGGTTTTGATTTGTATTTCCCTGATGCCGAGTGATGTGGAGCACTTTTTCATGTGTCTGTTGGCCATCTGGATGTCTTCTTTGCAGAAATGTCTGTTCATGTCTTTTGCCCATTTCTTGATTGGATTATTTGTTCTTTGGGTGTTGAGTTTGATAAGTTTTTTATAGATTTTGGATACTAGCCCTTTATCTGCTATGTCGTTGATGATATATTTTTAATGCTGTTTAAATTCTATGTTTTGAAAAAATATATATATTCTACCTGTTTTTTATATATTTAAATTCAAAATTTTTTTAAGATTTTATTTATTTATTTGTCAGAGAGAGAGAGAGCAAGAGAGCAAGCACAGGCAGACAGGGTGGCAGGCAGAGGCAGAGGGAGAAGCAGGCTCCCTGCCGAGCAAGGAGCCCAATGTGGGACTCGATCCTAGGACGCTGGGATCATGACCTGAGCCAAAGGCAGCCGCTTAACTGACTGAGCCACCCAGGCGTCCCTGAAATTCAAATTTTTAAAAAGTTATATTACAACTACCAAACTTGCTTAATTCTTATTTCTTTTTATTACTTATTTTATTTTTAGAATTTTTATTTAATTTATTTAAGCTAAAAAAAAATTTTTTTTTTAAAAAGCCAGCAACTTCTCCCCCAACCCCACCTCTGGCAACCACCAATCTCTTCTCTGTATCTGTGAGCTTGTGTTTTTGTTTGTTTGTTTGTTTGTTTAGACCCCAGATATAAGAGAGATACAATATTCTCTTTCTCTTTCTGACTTATTTCACTTAGCCTGATACCCTCAAGGTCCATCCTTGTTGTCACTATAGCAAGATTTCCTTCTTTTTTACAGTTGTATAATACTCCACTTCACAATTTCTTTATTCATACATCCATTGATGGAAGTTTAGGTTATTTCTGTATCTTGGCTATTGTAAATAATGTTGCAATGAACATGGGGGTGCATGTATCTTCTGACTAACACTACCTCAAGTGTTTATGTTTACTTCAGATAAATACCCAGAAATGGAACTGCTGGATCATATAGTAATTCTATTTTTTATTTTTTGAGGAACCTCCATACTGTTTTCCATAGTGGCTCTACCAGTTTACATTCCCTCCAACTACAAGGGTTCCCTTTCTCCACATCCATTATTTCTAATATTTTATGTGTACAGTTTCTTATTTTTTGTGTTAGCATAGCATCTATAAATAACAAAACTTTTGTTCTTCTTCATTAACCTGACAGCTTTTGTTTTTCATGTCCTATTGTGCTTACTAGCACCTTCAGCATAATGAATAGTAGTGAGAAAAAATACAACTGTCTTATTTCAGATCTCAAAGACAATGCTTTTCCCCACTTCAAAAAAAAAATGATGTTTGCTATAGGATTTTTCTAGCTCTTTAATGTGTTAAGAAAATTTCCTTTTGTTCTCACTTTACTGCAAGTTTTTAATGAAAATTAACAGTGAATTTTATTGGAAAAAAATTATATCTCTTTAGAAGATTATACTTTTTCTCATTTAGCCCTTCGCTAACCCTGTTAATGAATTTTTAATATTATGTCACCTTTGACATGCTAGGGTAAAACCAACATTTTAAAAAACAACCAGCTTGATTCATTCTGCCATGAATTTGTGTTTCTGTCTCTAAGATGTAAGGTGTGTGGTCAGAATTTTAAGGGAAGGGAATACCCAGCAGTCCCGTTCATAATAGTTCCAGGCTATGAACAATCCAAACACCCACGAAGAGCAGATGGATAAACAAATAGTGATCTTTTCACAAAACAGAATTCTATATAGCTGTGAGAATGAATAACTACAGCTATGTGGATCAATGTCATAAAGTAATGGTAAATAAAGAAGACAATGCAAAAAAGTATGCATTCTATGTAATCCTGTTAATGTGAAGTATAAAATTGGAGAAAACCAACCTATGCCCAGAACTGGATATGACTCAGGTGGGGGTTGGAATAGTGACTGGAAAGGAATGTGCTGAGGTTCCCAGGTGTTGAGAATATGATGCTGTTTGGTCTGGTTGGTGGTTACACAGTTTTGTTCAATTTACAGAAATTCATTGAGGTGTACAGTTTTCTCATGTGCATTATACCTCAACAAGTTTTTTTTTTTTTTTAAGATTTATTTGTTTGACACATAGAGATCACAAATAGGCAGAGAAGCAGGCAGAGAGAGAGGAGAAAGCAGGCTCCCCGCTGAGCAGAGAGCCTGATGCAGGCCGATCCCAGGACCCTGAGACCATGACCTGAGCCGAAGGCAGAGGCTTAACCCACTGAGCCACCCAGGTGCCCCAACAAGTTTTTATTTTTATTTTTTTTTTAATGACAGAAACAGCACAGACTAGGAAGGAAAAGACATCAATTTTCATCCAAATTTTGCCCCTCTAGAGTGGTATCATCTTGTTCAATTAACTTGACCTTTCTAGGTTTTGTTTTATTCATCTGTAAAATAGGGAAATAATAATATCTGCTATAGGATGTCAATGAATAATTAAAGCCCATCTGCTCCCCGAGATTTCCCCCTTGAGAGTTAAATTGTAATTCAGCATGTAATGAATCAGGAAGAAATATGCAAGTCCATCTTGAGAAGCTAGAATGACTCCTCTCTGTTGAAAAAAATCAACAGAAATTTGGCTGGAGGTATACATGTAGTGAGAGAAGAATAAGCCCAGGAGAGCAGAAGTTTGGTCAACTACTAAAGCACAGAACTGAAGAGTCACAGGACTAAGATGTGGCCCCAACGAAGTGTCAGTCATCTTGGAAATCCACACATCAGATGACACATATCTTGTGATCAAAGAAGTGAAGCTGCCATGCCTTAGAAACTAATAAAATGATAATATAGTTTCAGACTTCAGAATCTTGTGACATTTGCTCAAAAGATTAAGCATCTTCAAACTGAATACATTCATTCATTCATTATTTATCAAACATCCTCTTTACAGGGAGATATAGGTAAATAGACAGGACCAGCCTTGACTTCAAGAAGTCAATAGTCTGATAAGGGAGACAGACATGGGTATTAACAACAAAGAGTTAAGGGCTTGGACAGAGGTAAATACAGAATCTTATGGGACCATTTAGAAAGAAAGCATAATCCATGTTTTTGAATTTGAGAAAGCTTTCTTGAGGGGGGATATTAAGATCCTGACAGTCATTGTAACTGAATTTCGGAACTTTGAAGACTGAGAGCTAAGCCTGGGACCATGGCGAATTTACTGTAGTAAAAGTCACTTTGTGAGATTTCTTGGCTGCCAGCCATACAGCCTATCTTGGTTGTGACACAATACTTGCCTGGTGGCAGCATGGTGGGGGAGGAGTGAAGGATTGATGCTGGACTCAGGGAGAGGGGGCAAGGCAAAAACCAATAATCTCTTGTGTTCCTCTCATGGTGGCTTCTGTTGTGCCATAATTTGTGTTCATGGAGTTACTTATGAGGATTAAATGAAGTATGCATCAAGTTCCTTAGGAATCCTAAAGACTGGTTCACTTATTAATCATTATCATTTTCTGAGGAAAGTTGGTCTTTGTTTGTTAAGACTAAAATATTCAAAATATCCTTATTCTGATTAATTAAAATACCCAATTCAGCAAGCATTTCCTGAGAACCTGAGTGTCTGACCCACTAGCCAGTGGGACACAGAAAGGAGAAAGCTTCTGCCCCAAAGAGGTTCAAATGCAGGTGTGAACAGAAGATGTATACAAATGCTCTATAAAGTTGCTGCAGCCCAGATGGACCAAGAGGGTTTGGTGCCCCCTACCAACCACATCATCTCCATCAGCATCTTTAAATCACCCAAATGAGCGTCCAGTCTACAGAATCAATGTGTTTGCTTAAGCAATGATGACTTAAGGGCAATAACCCCAATCCCAAATACACACATCCACCAAATATCTTCGCAAATGACACCCCCCATTACAGGATGAGGCAATGATGTATTTGCAGGAGGAAAAAGAGTCTAAGGAGGAATTCCTGCAGAAATTATCTCTGAGCTTGAATTTGAAGGATGAAGAATGAAATGCTGACTACATAGGAAGGACCTATGCAGGTGTTAGGGGACCTGTGGGGCTAGGAGAGGCTCATCATCTGGCGAGACAGAAATCAAAACTCAGAGGGCACTGTTTACAATGCCAACAAGCTTGGATGTCCTCTGTAAACAGGAAGGGAATATCTAGGAGTTTTGACTACGGAAAATCTAAGGAAGAACATATCAGTGCCCCATGGAGATTGTACTGGAAGAAAGACAGTGGAGGAAGGGGGAGGAAACAAGGCCAGAGAGAAGAGCCATGCTCAATTTGCTCACATCATGTTCCTTAGTTCTCTGATTCACGCTCACCTTAAATGCTTCTAAGCATTTTTAGCATATGATGCAGACCATTCTGCCTTGCCAGAATCTCCTCATACTGGTTATTTTAATGCTGTTCTACCTTGCAATAATAGTTGTTGGTGGGATTTCATTTTAAAGCTATTTTGCAGAAATAAAAGTTTTCACAGTCATCGCCAATTTGGCAAAAGCAAATTTGAGGCCATTCTGCAGGATTTGTTTTTTAGTCACGGTGGTTATTTCACGACAGGAAGTAGATCTTGTGCTTTTTTTATAATGCATCATAAAAATAACCACTCATTTAATAAGATAATGCAAAAAGAACCCTGGATGCTTGGGTAGTTTATGAATGTGGCAGGATTCTTTCCAAATCAGCAACTCTGAGCAGAAGACAAACATCAGTGTTTAAACAAAGAACTTTGAATAAGGAATTAATGGGGTGGAGAATTGCTACTTTTAAGCAGAAAGAATCTCATAACCACCCCCACAATCAAATAATTTATATTCAAAATGACTTTTTCTGATTGAAATGAGACATTTTTGCATATAACTAGACTTCCTCTCTCTCTCTACCCCTCCCCAACTCCTCTGTCTCTCTCTCTCCCTCTCTCTCTCTCTTTCTCTCTCTCTCTCTCTCTCTCACACACACACACACACACACACACACAGAGGAACCTCATAGAAGCCAGTTTCCAGACAATGAAGATATAGTGTATTTTCTGGAATCACCAACCACAGGTAAACCCACCCCTAGCAATTTCTTATATTTACCATTCATCTCTCAAGCCTTGGGCCCAGACACAAAGCAATACTTCCTCTTTAGGCAGTTTACTTCCTTCAGAACCTTAAAGAATTATGTCAACAACTGTGGTTCTTTCTGAGCTCTGACATTAAACATTTCATCACTGATTTCTTTTGGTAAATGTGTGAACAGTGAGGTCTTCTGGTCCCTAATTGCCTTAATTATGGTTCTTTCACATTTTCTAAGAATTCAAAAGAAAAAGTGAAGAGATAACAGTAGGTTAAATTGAGACTCTATATAAATCAAATAAAAAGAAAGAAAGTAAAATGGTAAAGCTTCTTATAAACACGTACATGATGGCTCTGGGTTACTTATAGTAGCTTCAAGAAGAAAGACAAAAGAAATTAGCAGTATCTAAGTTACTGTTTTAGTAATTAATTATTGTTAAAATACTTAAATATTCAATCCCACTTGGATCTGAATCCATCAATATTACCCCTTCTTTCCCACTTCAAAGCAAAAATATATGCTTTGAGGTTTATTGGAATAATGTACATACCCTCATATTCTTCCCCAAAGTTTATCTTTTACTTCTAAGCAACTTAATGATAGGATTCTCAAAACATAAAATTTCTTGTCATTTGTTTTAATACTCAATTTGTTCTATTCAATAATTCTTATGTTATCCTTTACATTAAAGAGTCTTTGCTCAACAACATTTGAGGTGGAAATTTAAGATAATTATTAAATTATTTTAATGACCTAGTTATTAGCTATCTAATAATGGTCATGTTTCAGAAGAGTATTTTCATATATCAAAGGTGTTACTGCCCCTCAAATTGCCTCCATCATTTTCTTGTCCTTTGCTCTTTACCCACGATCACAAGTTTATTTATTTAAAGTTAATATTATCACATGCAAGTGTAACACCAGTGCATGGGCTCACCCAGGCTGCAAACTGTGAAATTCCAGAATGAGCTCATTTATACTGCAATGGGACCAGTGCCCCTGAAATTCTCAATAAGATGGTACAGTGGAAGAATTGCTGGCACCTAGACAGCAACCTATTGAACCTCGGTCTGTGTATGCATGAGAGATCAGTCAGGGAAGTGTGTGTGCCCCTGAACAGGAGGCAGGAGCAGAGATTGAGGACTTTGATCTTGAACAGCCAAGTGTGAGCCCATAATCTTAAATAACAGTATATTTATCTCAATTTCAGATTGTTGTTAAGGATAACTATAGACATTTTTTTCTTCCATTTGACTATGTTCTATGACTCAGTTTGGAAAACCTTATTTGTGAAACCAATGTGCAATGTAATGGCCAAGGGTCTGCTTAAATTGAAATGATGTTCATTAATTATTGAACAGATACTAACAGGATTCTCTTGAGAAAGAAGTACTTTGTATGGAAGTTTCAAATAGCAAGTTTATTGTTCATGGTAGGGCAGAGCTGCAGAGTATGGGGAAGAGGCATCGACCCTGAGCTAGAGCCCCTCAAGACAAGAATAACCTCGGAGGCATTTATCATATTTCAGGGCTGGTCCTCAACTTTACAGGCACAGAATCTTAATTTTGGTGAGTTTCTCTATCTTCCAGGGATATATTCACATCAGCAAGTATTATTTAAAAATATATGTGTATACAAATATAATAGAATGTACATAATAGAATATATGATATATATTATAGAAATATATAATTATGTAACTCCATCTACATCTATCTATATATTTCTATCATGTATAATATATGTATTTCTATCATATATAATAGAATTTATTGATGGACTATATATTATATAGTATATAATACTTTATTAGTAGTATGTATTATATAAATCTATCCATATTGCCTAGAAACATCTACATGTTATACACACACACACGTACACACATATACATTCACACACTCACACACACACACACCCCAGAATACCTATTTACAATGAGAAATATGATTAACTGTCACGTAGACTTGTGTGCGCAGACTGACAAAGCCATTCACTCTTGTCCTGTATGCAGACTACATCAAGTTGGCTCTATCTCAAGGCTGCTGGCTGTGCCTGGGCTCAGAACAGAAGGGTTAATACACGGCTTCAAAGGAAACAGCATATCTCTCCAATAAATGCAACTTTCAGGTGACCCCCGAGCTTGGCTGTCTGGGTACGCTCCCCACTGGGCAGTGATTTAACTACCACTGTGATCCAGAATTTTGCTTTTCATCCTCTGGAAATGTGTCTGTTCACACAGCACAACACCATGGTCTGGGCTTCTATTTCCCGAGCTACAGTCAGGAAAAACTGTTACTCTGTTTCTTGAGGTACAGGGTCAGCCATGGAAGAAGGTCCTCCCATTGTCCTCAGAGTACCTGCCACACCTTACACATTGTGGGTCAGTTTTGTAGACTGTGTTCCTGCTCCCTTGGCTACAGCTGATTAGGACAAGCTGAGTGACCCAGAGGCAGAGATTTCAGTGTGGCCAGAGGTCTGGAAGGCAGCTTGATATGAGACTCCTGTCCAGCGGATGCTGTGCACCAGTGACTTGGCCAACCTTTTTAAATCCTCTCGTTTGAGGAGTGATGTGTCCAAGGGAGAGGCGTGCAAAGGAAACTGGCAGTTGGGTTAGTGGAAGCAAAAAATACTTTTTTAAATAAAAGGCAGTAAAAGGAATCAAGAGGGGCAGTAAGCCATGAGGCAGTGAAGCTTTAAATAAGGAAAAATCACTACATAAGGAGAAAAGAGAGCCATCAGTTGTAGAGGAAGAGCAGAAACACGGAACTGGGGACTTACCACAATGGGCAAATGTGGAAGTGGAGCAGGGGAGGGCAGTTCTGAAGAGAGAGAATCTATTGGCTCCTTTGACTCCTAAGCAGACTTTCAGGCTCTACAGCCCCTAGTTATGAGGCTTTCCAGAAGGTTTACTGTATCCTTCACTTCCCTGTGACTTTTTACAATAGTCATCCATTATTTGAGGCAACCTGAGTGGGTCTTTGCTTCTTTGCTATCTTGAAAGAGTCTGATTCATAATTCTGATATCACTGCCGGTCACATCTTTTGAAATTTTGCAGTCATCCTTTTAATCCCTTAGAATTTTCTCCCATGGGTAATTGATACCAAATGTGTATTTTACTTGTCAAACTTTCAGGGGCAAATTTATTTCCAGATTCTCAGAAGACACCTAAAAGCTACCCTGGTGTCCTGACTCATATAAAGCCTCACTGGTCAAGAAGCTGTGTGGTTTCCCTTACGAACTCCTCATTCCGCTTAAAATCGCAGAGCATTTCTACCATCACCTTAATTAGTAGGATTGCAATCTTGTTCTTTAAAGTACAGTGGCAAGGCAGTTTTCTATTAATCAAGACCATAACTTTAAGAAGTGACCTGCACTTGGATTATTATAACCTTGCTCTAATCATTAGTCATTTGCAGGCAAATTGAGTAGAGACTGATTTCGGCTGCTGTCTTCCAACCAAGATGTAATAGTTGTTTATCCTTTAAGTTTAAGATTTCATTGCCAGATCATTCATGCATGCAATTTTATAGCAACAAAATAGCCTTCAAACACCATAGAACTCTTAACCATACCAGTGGCATGAGAAGGTACCTGTAGCTTTCCTTTCCACCAAAGCTAATGCCCAAATCCTAAAAGGAAAAACAAAATGGATCACAATGTGGAAGGTGGAAGAACCAGGAACATTCTCTAATCAGATGTATGAGAAAATGTCATGATTTTTGTTAACCTAATTTTCTATTACAACAGAAAATAGAACAAAGCAAGATTACAGCTGTATCTCCTTACCATATTTGCCACTAGCCCACACTCCCTCCCTTTTCTATGTCTTCCTGGCCATCAGACCACGTGTTGCCTAGCCCTTTACATGCTGGGCTTAGTAGAGTCCAAGATGAAGTCAGGATCTGAAATGTGAGGGTTGCAAAGACACTGGGAAAGCAGGAATTAGTCCAAGGAAGAAAAACAAAAAAGCATGGGAGGCTTTGGGTAGAATCTGGGCAGAAGAGCATTTGATGGCAATAGCTCAGAGCTGCAGAATTTCTTGCCCCAAGTTGCCTTTCTGGCCACAACTCTGGAACATTCTTGTCTGAGTAATTTAGCCAACTCCTCCACTGGCTGTGGAGCTCTCCCAGGCTGCAGGGCTCTGTCCAGGTGAAGACTCCCTGGACCTCCTTGCATCTGGGGAAGTAGCACTGATACACATTGTCTGATGTATGGGTTGATGTTAGCAGCTTTCCATGCAGAAAGGGAAGAGGTGTTCATTTGTCATCATTCATCCTAATTCGCTGACATTTAGGGGAGATGGGGTAGTTCACTGGTGATGTCTTATGAAATGGAACACAGTTCTGTATAAGCAGACAAAGAGATGTAAATTCATTAGTCCATAAGTGATTCAATGAATTAGTGATTTCTTTGAGCAAGAAATATCATGAATTTAGAAATATAGAAAAACTGCTATAAGGTTTAAAAACACATGTGTAACAGAGATGTGGTTACCTTCCTGTTGTAAGCAGCATTTCCAAACAAAAACAGTATCTAGCTAGGATGATTTGACTTCCATGTGTAGGGGAGATAGCCAAAAATAAAATCAGAGCATTGAAAGACATCCAAAGGGTGTCATTTCTTAGCTGTCTTTGTTTTTCTTGCTCTCATAGATAATAATAAAAAGTTTAAGAAAGGATTCCTTATTGTAGTGTATTTCACAGTAGTCTCTATTCTGTAGGGAATTCTGCTTCTGCTTAGGTATCTGAACAACAGTCAACATTTATTGTGCCAAATTTTTTCCCCTGGAGTTTTAAATTAAATTTCTATGCTGCTCTCTCTTCATATTCCAAACCTCTCTGACTAGAGGATAAGAGTCCTTGCTGGTGATTATTTCCCATCATTACCATCGTCATAGAAACAAATGATAATGCCGGAAACCCAAGGACTCTAACAAACTCCTGAACAGATTTTAGCAGAGAGGACCAGTGTCACTAAATCTCATTTAAGCCCAAGGTCCCCTGTGTGTGTGTAGTTCCAAGTTATGAACTATGTGAGCAACAAACTGTGAAAACTGAAAATATGTGAACAGGATTTCACATTGAGGTGAAAGAATATTTGTAACAAAGACAATGTGATACTTCTTAATGATCTGCATAAGAATTGTAGAGTGTTGTATTTTACATAGAAATGGTAAGCCTGTCCCATCAATGAAAATGTAAATCTTACATGAATAGCCAAATTGAGCATTTTGGAGATTAAACTGGGGAAAAGAAAAGCAGTCAGCATGGGAAAGAGGTAGACTGTAGGGTCTGTGGGTTTGGGAAAAGGGTCTAAGGTGGGGCTCACCTCACTGCAGGAGGAAATCCTCCAGCAGAGCCTTAGGGTATGGAGGTGCTGGTTAAATTAGCTCTCTGTCCAGAGTGACTGCCCAGTGTTGATATCTGACATTTAGTGATGAACAAAACTGGTCATTGGGATCTCCCAGGACACTAACACTATTGGTACCTGTATTATATTCTTTAGGAAGAAAAGAAAACAGAAGATAGATATGTCATTTGATGACTCTTTAGTGGCTTAGGTTGTGGGCTATGCCTCTCCATGACAAATGAATCAGTAGAAGTCTATCAATGGGAGGGTTTTAATCCTCATAAGCTGCTTCATGTGTCTGTAGGATGGTGATATTGGGGGCCATTCAAGGCAGCAAAACACCACCATGTCTGTTTTTAGCTCCAAATCATAATATTTGCAATTCTATTACAGCTGTGACCCACACAATCCTGTCAGAAACCAAAATGCATGGAATTTATGCAAGTTCTCAGAGGCATTTCCTACAATTCCCTGCTTCTCTCCCATCTACTTTCCTCAAAATCCCGGTTCATTTTGTATCAATCTCTTTTAAACCACCTCAGCTCCCCTCTGGCCTCCTTTCCGGTTGAACTTGTTACCACTCCATCCCTGTCTCCTGATTCAGCATCACCAAGACCCAGTCACCTTGTGGAAAGAGTTTTTCTTGGGGAAGAAGGTCTTAGTTCTCAGGGGAGCAAGAAAGAGAGGGGAAGAGAAAGATAATTTTGGAAACATACTGCAGAAGAAATGAGTTCATGTGCTCATATGCCCTCATGTATTCAAACTCCAAAAGGCACAAAAATGAACACTATGGAAAATCTCCTCATGTCTCTGTCCTCCTGCCCTGTCCCCAGCCTCTCTCCTGTTGTGTGGATGTAGCCAAAGCTATCATTTTCCACTGTCCCCTTTCAGAGCTATGTCACGCAGATAGAGATAAACATATGTTCTCTCCTCCACTCTTTTTACCCAAATGGTAGCATTCTACAAATCCTGTTCTGCACCTTACTCTCTCTCTCTCCATTTACCTTGGAGATGATCTCCTACCTGCACCACAAAAGAGTTCTCATTTGAGGGAGAGGACAGGATTCAAAGGTATGTATTGTGTAAGAGAAGCGCAGTAAATGACAACTGTCCTTCTCTTACCTGAGTTTGGAGTTCCTATTTTTTGAGAAAATAAGACAAAACACAAAGCAGATGGAGAGCAAAATACGTTTATTACTGATAAACTGATATTAGAGAATGCAGCTCAGAGACACAACAATTTCCTGATATGGAAATCCCATATTAGACTTACCATCCAGTCAGAGGCAGTTCAGAGAGCCACAGGCCTCCCACCACAGCTCCCTCCATGGCTCCCTCCCTGAAACGTTCCTGACCTGGTGAAGTAGATCTGAATGTGGAATAGGCAGATCCCAAAAGGAATGATGGACGGGCTAAGTTCCACTGACCCAGTCTCTCATTCAGACTCCCTCTCTAGACAACTCACTTCAGTAGTGATGCAACAAGAAATTAGAATGTCTAGGAAAAACTCTTTTTGATGGAAACAAACAAACAAAAAAATGTAGCAGGAACATCCTCCCACAAACTAGACATTAGGCATGAACAGTAATTGATTTGATCAGTCCTCTACTGAGAAACACCAAAGATGCTTCCAAACTTTTCTTATTAACTAAATGTAATGAATATGAATCTTCAATCTTCTGCTCTTGGAAAAAAATGTAATGAATATGAATATTTGAAAATGAATAACATTGTACATGTAAAGTTTCACATATATGGGTTTGTATGGGAATGATGAATTCCTAGAGATAATGACTATGCACGTTAAAATTTTTGTGAGATATTATCAAGTTGCCCTATATGGAGAGTATACCAATCCACTCAGAAATGTGTAAGGGATTGATATAACACCCTTTTCTCCACATTTTCAGCATGATGTATGAATAAGACCTTTTAATTTTTGCCAATCTAATACACAAAATATGTTATCTTTATGATGTTATTTTTTTCTCTTATTCTAAGTCAGATTAAATATATTTTCTTATATTTAAGAGGTATTTAAAATTTTTTCATTTTAACGATCTCTTTATATCCTGTGCCCATTTTTCTATTGGATGGTTGTGGGTTTGTTTGTTTTTTTTTTTTTTTAAGATACTTCATTTTTTTACAGCAGTTTGAAATTCACAGCAAAATTGCTTGGAAGGAAAAAATATTGAGCAGAAGGCACAGAGAATTCCATCCACCCTCTCCCCCCATACATACATAGCCTCCCCATTATCAGCATCCTGTCGGGGGTGTCTTGTATATTCATTTGTGGACATTCTTCATAGTTTAGAAAAATTTTGATTATAATACAAATTGCAATCTTTTCCCAGGTGTTGGCATTCTTTTGACATTGCTTATCGTGTTTTGCCATGTTTAATTTATTTTTAGTATCGTCTAACTTATCACACTTTTTATGATGTCTTCTGAGTTTTTTATTATTCTTAGAAAGAACTTCCCTACTCAGATTATTAAATCCCCCCCCCATTTCTTCAGTTACTTTTATGGTTTCATTTTTTTGCTTATATTAAAATCTTTTAACAATTTAAATGCAAAAGAAAAGATCCAACTCAGTTTTGTTTTTTCTTATAGGAGATGGCTACCCAATATCATTTTTTTAGTGAATCTACTTTTTCTTCACTACTTTGAAATTCTAATAATTATGAAGCCCAGATTAACTGGGTGAGATAAATGGATGTGATTGAAATGTATAGATAAAGACCCCAAACCAGAAATCACCTATTTGAAAATGTTGCCCGTGATTGTTCCTCTCATTAACACTTTTGAAATAAAGACATTTATCTAGATTCAAATTCTTACTCTTCCAATTATTAGTTGTGCAACCCTAGGTGAGTGAATGTTTCTGAGACTATGGCTTTGGGTTTGTTGTGAGGTTTATATGAGAGAATACATAAAATTCAGTAAAATATAATGTGGTTAATATTAATTTATTGCTTAATTCTTGTTAGTAAGTCGTGCCTCAGCTCGTCCTTCCATTTTCTCCCCTGCAGTGGCCATCTGGTTGATGGATGACAATGCCACCATTCCTCTTTTGCTTATGAGACCCTAGAAGAGTGGCCAAAATGCTTCAGAAAATTTTTCCATGGGAATGTTGAAGAAAGATAGGTCTATTCCAGGTTTTCTTGGGGGTTTCAATTTGTGTAATTGATGTGAATGAGCTTATATATAGCTTATAGAAACTATGTTCAGCACTGTTATTTAGGGTACAAACTCAGGAATAGAGTCTCAATTTTTGTAGAAGTAAATAGAAAGATGTTCTTGGTTGCCTATGAAATATGCTGAAGTCTTCTGGAATTAGAAGTAGGATCCTGGAAGACCTACAGCAGGACAGGTAAGATACTAGTTTTCTTCCAACCACTTCTCAAATAGGACTCGGAGTAAAGTTGATTTTTTGTCTTGTTTTCAAGAAGCTCTCCAATTCAACTACCCCAAATATATCTGCCATATCTTCAAATATATCCAGAACAAGAAGCTTGCCAAGTTTCTTGGTGTCAAATTCTATGAAGTAACAATGATCAGAATGTATTCTTTTGGTAATCACAAGCTTCCTTGTTGCTGCTCTAGTCTTTCTTTGTACTTTGTGGAAATGAAAACAGCTGATCATCATCTGTTGCTTCATATTCCAGAAGGCAATTATTAACTATATCTCAGCCTCTACTTATATTATGAAAATACCAGCTCCTTTAATGTTCCCCCAAATGTTCAAATGTTCACTGAAGATTATACAGTGAGGGAAGACCAAGGGGATTACAACCAATTATGATAATAAGACAAGAGGTAAATTAATCACAGCAAAATAAAAATGAGTATTAGTGGTTGATGAACACACTTTGTAAAGAATTCAGTGTTCGGAATTTTTAATTATTCTGAGAAACTGACTCTTAACAAAATAGAGCATTTGTAGTTAATGCCAGAAGATGTTTCATGATAATCATGTAACACAATCCAGTGTGCTGTAGATTTCAGTCTTCGGAGATATATATAGATGATGAAAAGCTAAATATGTGTTTTGCTATCTTGATGCTTACTATCCATTTTCCATTGAAAGTAATTCAGTGTTAATGGAAGAGGGACTCAGGTCAAATCACAAAATCACAAAATTTTCTTACCACAATAGATGTAATTGATCATCCTTTTCCAGCTGCCTGGCTTTACAGATGAGGAAACTAAAACACACATGGAGGGGAATTTTCCCAAGTTGGTCAGTGCATTGATGGCCATGTTAGGGGTAGTGCCCAGCATTGACTCAGTATTTCATATAATTTGCTTTTTAAAGCAAACACTTATTTGAATGACAGTGGTGTTGCATGCATTTTGCACTAATTTTTTTTTCCTCACTCCTTTACTTTAGATAAAAGCTTTAAATAGCATTTCCTGACATACAGGGTGGGCCTGCAAAGATCACAGCACCCAGATTTTTTCGGGATATTTTCATTTTCAAATTCTCTGTTTTACTCAGAATCAAAGTGAAACTTAGATACCCGTGCAGATTTTCCACTACCTTAATTATAATAGATAAATCATAAACACCTCTTGACTGATCTCACAGCATTGCAGATTGGATCAAGCAACCAACTTTCCCCATAGTTAATCACAGCCAGAGAAATGAGTTAGGTATGTGTCTAATTTGTCATTCCTGTAGAAAAATAGAAGCCCCCTTTGGAAAGTGTGCTGGTAAATAACAAGCCTTGTTTTAAATGTGTACTTGGAATCTGGATTCTAGAATAAATCTTTAAATAACATCCTTCATGTCAAGTGGGCATTGACTTTTGACAATGATTCCAGACTATTGTTCCAGAAAGGAGCTGTGAGTGGAGGAGAGGTAGGGACAATTTTGCTTAGGTAATAGAGACAAACATGGTGCTTCTCCAAGAGTTTTAGCATGCGCTTCATTTTTCTGCTTGTCTGAAGACTTTAGTGTTTTCTGACATGATACATAAGTTGAAGATGTCAGAGAAAATAATATATATATATATATTTTGGCAAGTCAGGCAGGAATTACCTGATGGATTTGTGTGGCAGGTATTGATACTGATTAATGGTCTGTTCAGAGCAAGCCCTTTGTATGCCTATCTTTTTTTGTGACGGAAACTAAGATTTTCTTTATAGCAATCACAGAGGTCTCACTAGAAGGAATGAAGAGAAAAGGAGTCATCATTGCTCTCTCTCCATTACTGCCTACTTAGTCTGTGAAAGGCTACACATGATCCCCCAGTGACTTTAGTGATTTGGTTATAAATGGGTCTACTCTTTGGTGCTGCACACAGGGAATGACTCATAAGATTGTGTTCAACCCTGTCAACTGCTTCAGATGTAGGTTTATGAAGCAGGAATGGGAGAGTCAGGAATTGGGCCTGGGGGCTTTCTCACCCCTACCTTCCCTCATTCAAATGATACTTTATTTGAGAAGTTTGCTTACTGTCAAGTCAATATAAGCTAGAAGTGTGTCATAAGGCAAAGGCCACTGTAACATTGCAAGATAGAATATAGGAAGTCATAATTTATATTTTATTATCTAGAGTTTGAGATGAGTCCCTCATTTTGAAGAACCTGGTTCTAGGACGAGCCTGCCTTTGCCTTGGTGGTCCTATAACTGGAGCAGGGACTCTGAGGGTCATAATTTTGCTTTCCCCAGTTACACTGTAATTGCTAAAGACACAGAAGGTATATTTCTGTCTCTGGAATCCAAACAGGAAACTTAGCTCTTCACCCTCCTCCTTATCTCTCTTTCTCTCTCTCTCTCCCTCACACACACAAACCCACAGAGTGAAGAAAGCAGTGTAAAATTTTACTTTTCAGACATAATATATAAAATAGCAGATAATTTGAACTACAGATTATTAGGTACTATACCTAAAAATTCAAATTATACTTTACAAATCTTCTGCAAACATCTTTTCTAGAAAATTAGATCACAGGCAGTGAAGATGGAGATGCACGGTCTGGAATTTTTGAGACTTGAGACAGCCTCTTATGGTAAAATGCAATCTCATTGACTTTTATGTCCTTCTCTTTACCCATTTTAATGGGGGAAGAACTTCCGTGTTCAGGTAAGTAATTTTTGTAGTTGAATCACAAGGATTTTGTATAATCTGTGAGAAAAAAAAGTTCCCACTTTTCTCCTCTTGACCCATTAACTTCACCGAAGTGTCCTTGGAAGACTTGCTTCCTTGGTGGTCTTTTTATGAAATTCAAGGGGAGGGAGAGGATAAAAGAAAAGAAAATCTGACAAGAGGGAATGGACTCAAACTTCAGCTTCGAAAGTTAATGTTATATTGGTCATACTGGCTAAAGGACATTTTCTTCATCAAGCAACAGGAAGATCCATCTACCTCCCACTAGTCTGGGTAGCTTAAGTGGCTGATTAAAAGCCAGTGTCAGAAATTGCCCCAATCACTTCTCCAAAAAGTGGGGGGAAACATATCCTTTTGGGTACAAATGTCTCTTACTGCAGAATAGCTACAAATGGCCAGAAATATACACACAACACTTGGGCAAGATGGCATTGTGTGATAAATGGAAAGGAGTTACCAGAAGTTTAGCAGAGAAAAGAACAGCTGAAAGGTCTAGCTTTAACTAAGTCTACCTCGCTATGGAATGGGCCTAGGAACAGTCTAGTGGGCAGAATGACCTTCCTGTTTCTCAACTCCAGTGTCTAAGACTCAACAGGCCTTTACAGGTGTACCCTGTGGAAGGTGTTACAAATAAGTGTTCTATGGGCAAAGTGCACATGCCAGCAAATGCTGCATTTTTAGACATAAGCATGCACACCTCACTGTACTGTTTGTAGCATAAATACAGCAAGATGCATTACTCCAAGACTGTGGGTTTGAGATTTTGAAACTAAACGGTCATGCTTCTTCCTATGTCTCTTTTCTCAGTGGAGTTGATGAAGCATGATTTGAAGAGTTCTCGCATCCAAGGTAATTTTCAAATAATGAGGCTAGACATGGGTACCGAAGCCAGGGGACCTTCCTTCCCTCAGTGCCAGTCACCCACCTCTCAAAAGCCTCCTCTCCCCTTCCACCTTCATACTGACTCCTGGGATGCTGATAGATGCAGGTCACATCCAATTTTTAATTCTGCTTTCAATTTCAGTGACTTTATTGGCATGATAAGGTGTACAGGTATGCATCTGTGTCTTAGAATGAGTAGCCTTTGGTATCGGATTCCCATAACTTCTCATTTCTGTGACAGAGACAAAGCTGACTGCTTCTAAGTACTTTATTTTTTTAGACAAGAAGTACAGGTCTATGCTTCTCCCTTGCTAATCAAGATCAATTTACTAGTTTTGACAGTTGTGAGAAAATGCAATTTCTAACTTTTCTGTGTGCAGGGCCAACAAGGAGCCCTGATGGGAGAGCTCACCAGAGCCATGGTGGAGAGCATGGGCTTACAAAGTCAGCCTGTGTCAAGTCCAGGTTCTGTCGCTTTTGAGGAGACAAGTCCTTTAACTTCTCCAAGTTTCTGATTTCTGTCTGTGTCGCTTTTATAGTTTTTGAATTTTGTAACATGAGCATCCTTTACTTATGCAGAAAGAAATACTCATATTTTCTTAAATAGTTAAGTCAAGCAGGTGTGATGAACAGGATGCACCCGAAGAGGAAATCCTGGAGTGTTGTTCGGAAAATCTCACAGTAATTAGATCTGAGATGGGGCCGTCCTGCACGTAGAAGAAGAGTGGTGGGGAATGGATGGATGGATGGATCAGAAAACACAGCCCAGACTTTGAGCCCTGAACAAGGGAGGGAGTGAGGTTGAGCTGAGCTGCTGTGGCAGCTGGTAGATGGCTCCCTCAAGAAGCAGCTCCTTGATGAGGCTTCTCCTTTTCAGACCCTCCCATCCTCTCCCTCCCTCCTCCATTCTCTCTTCCCACTTCTCCTTTCTTGCTCCTTTTCCTCTCTCATGATTTTCATGAAAAAATCCAAACCAGAACTTCTCCATTTCACTAGAGACTTTCATTTCATGTTATGTGATTCTAATACATTTTCAAGGTTTTCCTGCTATCATTCTGCTCTTCTGTTATCATGTGGAATGCAGTAGTGTGCACACAGAGTAGTCCTGTCTTTTCTCACTCCTGAATGCATGGCCGTAACTTTGCAGCTCCTGCCATCAAGAGCTGCCGTCTACTTTCCCACCCTGAGTCTGGGTGGCCTTGTGACCTGCTTTGGGTAGTAAAATGTGGCAGAAGTGACATCGTGAGCATTCCGAAGCTTCTGTTTTCACTCTCTCTCAGAATGTTGCTCTGAGCTCACCATGTCAAGAGCCCAGCCCAAGCATGTGGCAGAGAACCCAGTGCCCCTCCTGCACACCCCACTAATTGCCAGAGATGTGCAAGGGGCCATCTTAGAGCACAGTCAAGCTCCTGGGTGAGTGCAATGGCATGAATGATCCTGGTCAGCCCAGCCCAAGTTGCTGAACCCAGAAGCATGAGCAAATCAATAGCACTTACTGAGAGCAGCTAAGATTTTGATGGTATGTTACACAACAACAGAAAACTTGGCAAAGATTCTGATTAAATGTGGGGTCAGAATATTCCCTCTTGTTTATTGTTAGGTATAGCTATGAATTCACACACTGGTAGGTGGTAGTCACAGTTAAGGGAGGAAATAGCAGGTGAGCAGGTAGAAGTATTGGGCCTGTCCCTGCTGGGGCACTTCCTTTCCAGAAAGAACAGCATAATTGCTAGCAGCAGTTTTCCTGTGGAAGATTTAATTTTTAATTCACTGAGCAAAGATATATGGCAGAGGTCATAAAATTTCATTCCTATCTTTTTTTGGTGGTAAACACCAAGGCTAATGTATATGATTCTCCCCAATTCTAGATATTTTTCTGTGAACATTTAGGAAACAGGCACCAAGTTGAGTCGCTGCATCGTGAGGAGTTGCAGAGGACACAGGGACAGGAATGGGGTAGCTGAGGCCATGGGGTAGCCCCGAGTGGATGGCAAGGAGCATTGGCTCTTTTCCAACCAGTGTAGGATTATTTCAATGTCTTCACGAAGCGGGGTGTCTATTGCTAGGTACCAGATGGTGATCAGCTTTGTAGCAAAAAGAGCAAGTTCCCAGTGCTCAATATTTTTTTCAGTATTTTATTTTCAGTTTTACTATTGAAAGCAAAAACATTAATATAAAATCTAGCTGTTGAATATTATAGCAGTTCTTGCTTTTGTTCCCAAATGGCTCCTCTAGTGCCCTGCAATCGTCTCCACAGCAACTACTTATGTTTTTATAAATCTTAGATTGTGATGAGCTGGGGAGGAAGCAAGCGTAATGGCGAAATCTTTACAAGCCAAGATTTTCTTTCAAACATGAAAAAGTTTCTAATAAAAGCTCAGATCGTTTGCTTTCCAATTTATACCCATATCTCAAGTGTCTGAGTGCTGGTTATAACTTAGACAAATAAAATTTATAGCTCAATCAATCAAATATTTATTGAATATCCACTGTGCATTCAGCATGTTGCAAGCTGCTGTCAGGAATTCAAAAGAAAAACCAAGCTCTGAAAGACCATCACTGTTTCATGAGGAAGGAAAGAGGACGCCACAGCAATAGTAGAATCAAGGACACAGAGGAGAAGGATTGATCTGAGTGGAGGTGCATGTGGAGGAATGATGACAGGTAGCCAAGGAAGGGAGAGAAATTTGAATTCTGAGATGACAAAACTTGTCTTCTGCCTCTAAATACCCTGTGTTTAACTTCAACCATTGCCTCCTTTTCTGTAGACACCTCCAGGGCTACTCCCACCACGTCTCACAGTAACTGTTAGTTGTTCAAGATTCCCAGATGACTCTCCATCATTTCAAGATGTATACTCTTGAGGGACGCCTGGGTGGCTCAGTTGGTTAAGCGGCTGCCTTCGGCTCAGGTCATGATCCCAGCGTCCTGGGATCGAGTCCCGCATCGGGCTCCTTGCTTGGCAGGGAGCCTGCTTCTCCCTCTGCCTCTGCCTGCCACTCTGTCTGTGCTCGCTCTCTCTCTCTCCCTCTCTCTCTGACAAATAAATAAATTTTTAAAAAAATTTAAAAAAAGGTGTATACTTTTGAATATACTACCTGACCTGGTGTGATCTCCAGCCCACTCACTTTCCATCATCTTCACACACACTTGGGTCATGCCCTCTGTAGAGCACAGTAACTCAACAGCATTTGCCTCTAGCAAGCCTCTTTCTCTTTTCTGGACACTGCTTCAGGATCCAGCTGTAACTGAATTTAGTGACCCTGTGAGGGCACTGCCTCCCTTGGAGTCCCAACAAGCAAAGCCTCCCCACTGCTCAAACATAACACATTCCAGTTGTTCATGGTCTCCTTGCTCTTCTTCTCTTCTCTCTCTCTCTTTTTTTTTTTTTTTTAAGATTTTATTTATTTATTTGACAGAGATCACAAGTAGGCAGAGAGGCAGGCAGTGGGGGCAGGAAGCAGGATCCCCGCTGAGCAGAGAGCCCAATGTGGGGCTCGATCCCATGACCCTGAGATCATGACCTGGGCAGAAGGCAGAGGCTTAACCCACTGAGCCACCCAGGCACCCCAGTCTCCTTGCTTTTCATATACGTTCTAAAATCTTTTCTCTCCCTTGTTTATTAGAGCAAAACAAAAGACAAAAACATGACAAAAACACCAGTCTTTTGAAAGTCTGACTCTACCAAACTGTCAGAGGAGACTTACAGACTTTACCCAGGAATATACTAAAACTGGACGCCCCTCTTCTTCTTCATGATTGTGTTATAATTCTGGCCAAGTTCAAATTCCAGATAGAGGATTTATCTAACACAGTGACTCTGTGGCTTTGTGACCTCCTCAACAGTAATGATCTTCTCCATATCACAGCCAGCCATTCCACAGATGTATTACAGATTTCATGACCCTAAATCTTGCATTTCTGAAATTCAGTTTCAGGCATCTGGCTTCTAACATCCATCTTTTATCTTTCCAGATCCTTTTTTCTAGTATTTCCATTCCAAAGAACTTTCAAACTTATTAGGACGTACAGTCCATTGACGATCAAATTTATTCTCCGTACTCTTCCTTACCTTGCCTCGCTCATAAAAGAATTTATACACTAATGTCAAAAGAAAATTCAGAGAGTTTTGCTTGATGTAAGTATTTATTGAATGGGAAAGAAATGGTTCACAAATGGGTACTTCAAACCTGAAACTGGTAGGAAGTTCACAGGCATCACATTACAGGATGCCTTACTAAGTGAAAGTAAGAAAGTTGTTCAACTTTTACAACAATTGGTTATCATCATTGGAACGTCCAGACGGCAGAAGATTGGTTAAAATGATTATCTTACACTATTTTAGGAAGATGGCTTAAGTTTTGTTTATGATTATCAGAGGTATTTCCAAGATATAATGTAAGTTTGGCCTATCTTCATGAAAGAAGACAGACTGTTTTACTTACATGGCTTAACTGGTGGTTTTGTCTGCCTGGAGATCTTTAGGCCTGGTCTCTATTTTATTTATTTATTTATTTATTTATTTATTTATTTATTTTAATTTTTTAAAATGTATTTTATTTTATTTATTTTATTAACACTAATAATATTCAAACATAAAAGATACCTAATGATTAATGTAATGAAAACCCATTTATCCTCTCTCCTACTTAAAATCCGAAACTCCTGATCTCATTCTTCCTTCAGGACCTCTGCAGTAAATACAGAGTGTTTTGTTTTTTGTTTTTTGGTTTTTTTTTTTAAAGATTTTATTTATTTATTTGACAGAGAACACAAGTAGGCAGAGAGGCAGGCAGAGAGAGAGGAGGAAGCAGGCTCCCTGCTGAGCAGAGAGCCCGATGCTGGGCTTGATCCCAGGACCCTGGGATCACGACCTGAGCTGAAGACAGAGGCTTTAACCCACTGAGCCACCCAGGCGCCCCTACAGAGTGTTTTTTTTAATGTTTAAATTGCTTTTTTGAAAATCACTTCCTACATATATTTCTACTTTTAATATATATGTATGCATCCATAAAGATACATAGAATTGTTTAGCATGTTTTTAGATTTTGCAACAATCATATTATACTATATATATTTTTATCATTTGCCTTCATTACTCAAAATTATTTTTGTGAAATTCACTTGTGTTGGTACATGGACTCCCAATTCCACCATTTTCATTTGTGGTACATTATCCCATAGAACATATATGTCACAATTTATTTATTTATTCTTCTGATAATGGACATTATGTTGTCTGTTGTTACTGTGAAGTTTTTCTTCTACTAAAAACAGTGTTGCTTATATGCGTTAGTTTATATTACATCACACTATTTAATCTTCTGTTTTGAAGGAGTGGGGGGGGCGGGGTGGGAGGTTGGGGGAGCCAGGTGGTGGGTATTGTGGAGGGCACGCATTGCATGGAGCACTGGGTGTGGTGTAAAACTATGAATTCTGTTATGCTGAAAAGAAATGAAATAAAAAAGAATAAAAAAGAAAAAGAAAAAAAATCTTCTGTTTAACTATTATAGAACTTCCAGAAAAAACCAAGGTTTGCCATTGTCTTAATCTATTCAGGCAGAATACCATGGAGTGGGGTTTATAAACAAAAGATTGATTTCTCATGGTTCTAGAACGGGGCATCTGAGATGAGGATGCTGGCAGATTCAGTGTCTGGTGAGATCCCACTTCCTTGTTCATAGATGGCCATCCTCTTTACTGTGTTCTCATATGGTAGAAGCAGCACGGGAGTGCTCTGCAGCCTCTTTTATAAGGATACTAATTTTATGCATGAAGGTTTTGCCTTCATAACCTAATCATCCCCCAGAGACCCACCTCCCACCCTTGTCATACTGGGGTTTAGGTTTCAATGAACGAATTTTGGGGGAGGACACAAACATTCGGTGCATATAGCACAGTGGCTATATTGAATTAATTTTTCAATAGATGTTTTCAATAAATGTTCAATAAATTCAATAAACCTTCAATAAAGGTTTCAACAAACGAATTTTGGGGGAGGACACAAACATTCAGTACACATAGCATAGCAGCTATATGAATTATTTTTCAATAAATTTTATTTATATTTAAATAAATATTTATAAATAAATAAATAAATAAATGTATTTTATTTACTAAGTTTTTTTTTCTCTATTCATAAGTGAGATCACTAGGGATTTTCCTTTTCTTTATGTGTACCCCTTCCCTATGTGTGCATGAGAAAGCCCGATTCACTGTCCTCCTAGAATGGGTTCCAGAATGAGTGTTCTTTTTCCATTTCCTGCAAGAATTTGTACAGTTTAGAAATATGTCTAACCTGAATGATTGCTAGGTATCACCAATAAAATAGTGTTAGTGTGGTGTGATTTTATGGGCAGATTTATAGTTGTTTTTTCAAAATCTTTAATGGTTACGAGGCTTCTTAGATTTTCAACTTAATTTGGAATTCACTTTTACCAGTCATATTTTCCTTAGAAAATAACTTACTTCCTCTTAGTTTCCAAAATTATTATCCTCAAGTTGTTTTACCCCTTTTTTAAATATTTCAAATGACTTTACCAAAGTTCTTTAATGTAGAAACTGACCATATTGTTTTGTTTAGATAGACTCAACTCTGGACTTTGACAGGTGCTATGCAAAGTTAGTTGAAAGTCTTCCCTTTGCCCTTTCAATTTGCTCATCATAAAAGACAATTTGTTCTTACTCTCTCAATGTCATTCATCCTTTCTCCCTATCTTCTTCCCTCCCTCCCTTCCTTTTAACTGGTTTAGTAATCCAATACAGATGCCATTTATTTATTTATTCATTTGTTTATTGGAATAATTGACATGATACTATATTAATTTCAGGTATACATTATGATTCAATATTATCTATGTATTGCAAAATAAGTACCATGTTAATACTAGTTAACCATCAACAGATGTAGTCATAGCATTTTTTTTTTTTCTGGTGATGAGAACTTTTTAGGATCTATGCTCTTGGCAAGTTTCAAATATGCAAATGCAAAAAGAATTAGCATTCCTTATAATCTTTTTAATCTCTCCTTTATTTGTAGTTATATGCCTCTTTCTGCTCCAAATATGTGTTTGTGGCTAATCTCTTTTCTCTTCATTAACCTTCTCAAAGGTTTAGTGCTTCTTTAACCTTTCCAAAGAACATGCATTTAGTTTTGTTGACCTTCTCTGTAAATGTTTATTTTTAATTTCATTTGTTCCCACCTATCCTTATTGCTTTATCCATTCTACTTTTCCATTGATCATTCTCATTTTTATTTTTGTAATAGCCATTAATTTTAAAACATTCTTGTATTGACCGCTAGAGCAGTTACTCAAAGTTTTGCTAGATTTTATGTTTGTTACTGAAGATTTCTAAGTATTTTTACACTTATTTTATGATTTTTAACCCATGAGTTATTTAGAAGTATGTTTCTAATTTTTAGATCTATTTATTGTTTTAGTAATTTTATAAAAAATGTCTGCCTTAATTGTATTGTGCTCAGAGTATGTGGATGTTCTATTAATTCTACAAAATTTGTTAAAATGTCTTTTATGGTATACCCTATGGTCATTTTTTTCCCCTAGATCTTTCAAATGTGCCCAAAAAGAATGTGTAATCTCTAACCTGAGATGCTGTGTTCTCTGTATCTGTAGGGCAAGCTTATTAAATCTGACATAGAATTACTGACTTTTCTTCTGCTTTATCTACTCATTACAGAGAACAGCATAAACTTTTCCCTAATTATACTTTATTTGTTAATTTCTTCTTATAATTCTTTATTTTTTAATTTCACTCATTTATTTGAGAGAGAGCACACACAATCGAGTGAGAGAGAACACAAGCAGGGGGAGGAACAGAGGGAAAGAGAGAAGCAGACTCCCTGCTGAGCTGAGCAGGGAGCCCCAGGCAGGGCTCCATCTCAGGACCCCGGGATCATAACCTGAGCTGAAGGCAGAGGCCTTAACCCACTGAGACACTCAGGCACCCCTCTCCTTGTAATTCTATAAACATATTTTGAAGTCATGTTAATTGCTGATTACATGTTTTAGATGATTATGTTTTTCCCAACTTTACCAAGGTATTATTGACATATAACTTTTGTAAAGTTACAGTGTAATTATTCTATACACATACACATTGCAAAATGGTTACCACAATAAGATTATTACCATACCTTCACATAATTACCCTTTCTGTGTATGTGGTAATAACATTTAAGATCTACTCTCTTAGTAACTTTCAAATATCTAATGCAGAATTGTTAACTTCAGCCACCATGCTGTACATTACGTCTCCAGAACTTACTGGTATCATAGCTGAGAGTTTGTACCAACATCTTTGACCACCAAGTTTGACCAACATCTCCCCATTTCCTGCATCCCCCTGTCCCTAGTAAGTGCCATTCTACTCTCTATTTTTGTAAGTTTGGCTTTTTAAGATTCCATATATAGGTCAAAACATATAGTATTTGTCTTTCTCTGTCTGACATATTTCACTTAGTGTAATGCCCTCATGGTTTATCCATATTATTACAAAGGGCAGGATATCCTTCTTTTTTATGGTTGAATAATATCCCATTGTACATACATACATATATATACAACATATCTTCTTTATCCATCCTTTTGGTGATGGACACTAGGGTTGATTCCATTGTGAATAATGCTGCAGTGATCATGGAAGTGCAGCTGTCTCTTTGAGACAGTGGCTTCATTTCCTATGAATTTATGCACAGAGGGATTGCCAGATCATATGGTAGCTTTATTCTTAATTTTTGAGGAGCCTCCATGTCATTTTCCATAGTTTACAGTCTAATCAACAATGCACAAGGATTTTATTTTCTCTATCTCCTCATCAACACTCGTCTCTTGTCTTTCTGATGAGGGCCAGTCTAAGTAGTGTGAGGTAATATCTCATTGTGGTTTTGGTTTGCATTTCCCTGATGCCTAGTGACATTGAACATTTTTTCATGTGTCTGTTGAAAATTTGCATGTCTTCTCTGGAAAAATGTCTATTCAAATCTTCTGTACCAGTCAGCCTGTCTAGAGATTCTGGGTGGACCATTTGATGATATCTGCTGTCAGGCTTGTTGCTACAGTCCTATAACAGACTAGTCTGGCTCCTAGGTCAGCAGATGTGCAAACTTGGTGCTTGGTACATGAGGCTCAGCATAGAGCTTGTGTTTACCGGGGCCACACAGGTGCCAAGGACCCCTGGGATGTGCCCAACATTTGTATCCATAAAAGCCAGTCCAATGCTGTGACTATTTGGGAGCCTGGTTTTGTAGGAGACAACCTAGAGACTTAGGCTTGGAAGCCCACCTGGTGCTAAAGTTAGACTGGAGCTTGGGCTACAGGAGCTAACTGTAAGCTGGGGTTTTGGAGGCCAACCTTAAAGTTAGGTCTGCAGGGGCTGATCTAGCACTGGGGCAGGTCAGGAGCCTGGGTCCTTAAGAGCTAGTCTAGAGCCTAGGTCCACAGGGGCTGAACTGGCACTGAAGTGGGCTGGGGGCTTGGGGCTGCAGGAATCTGCCTGGTGCTGGGGGGTGGGTGTCAAAACTCCAAGTCCATAGTAATCAGCCTGGTGATAGGTATGGCTGGGAGCCTGGGTTCTTGGGGCCCACCTGGAGGCTGAGTCTATGGGGGCTGATTGGAATCCTGGCATTACCCAGGGCCCCTGGAATTGGACAGCACTGGGATATGCCAACAGCATGGGTTTGTGTTAGCCTGTGACCCCAGGAGCTGCCTAATGTCCCAGTAGTTATCTTGGGCCATGGGAGCCTGTCGGTACTGAGGTGGGCCAGAGGCCTGGGCTCATGGGAGCACTTTGGGAGCCTGATGCTATGTAAGTCACCTGCAGGACTTGGCCTAGCGCTGGAGTAAGCCAGCCCTGGGGCCTGTGGTAAAGTCAGGACGTCACTTTCCTCTCTTCCTCCTCCACAGGGAGGGAGTCTCTCTGCTGCGCTGCCCAGGCTTGGAGGAGAGGGGAGGAAGGTAATATGAATCTATTTTCTCTATGCTGCCTACTCCATCTTTTCTTATTTCTGTGCTTCATTCAGGTGCTGCCATTTCTCACCTGGAATCTAGCTCTTATGAAGGTATTTTCATTGCTGTTCAAAATTATGTTTCTGGGAGGGCATGAGTGCTAGAAATTCCCATGCTGCCATTTTGCTGAGGTCACTCCCTATAACAGCATTTTCATCTCTAGGTATATAATGTTCACCCTAAATAAAAAGCTGAAAGGCTGGAGGGCTTAAGAAGGGACTTCCCTCTATATGGCACTATGGAGCTTCAAATCTTTTCTTCCTGTGAGTGAGTGAAGGCAAAGCTTAGAGATACATAGGGGGAGGTTTGTGGGAAGGGGCTCGGGGTTTCTCTGTCCTCTCTGCAGGCTACTGTCTCAGCACCTCCACATGGCCCCAACCTGGAATCTTCTTTTGTTTTCTTTATGAATTGTGTCACTTATTATGAAACTTTCCTCCCTATCTCTAAGGATAAAGGCCTTTAAAAATAAGGCTATAATCTGGTATTAATATTCCCAGGCCATCTTTATTTTTGTTAATATTTTCTGGCCTGTACCTTTTATACCTTTGTTTTTAACCTTTCCGCATTCTTCTATTTAGGAGGGCCTATGCTAGGTAACATAAAGGTGCTAGATAACATAAAGCCTGCCTGTCGTCTTTGTTGTTTCCCTCCCTTCCTCCCTTCTTGCCTTCTTTTCCCTTTATCACTATACTGAAATGGGACTTTACACCATTTATATTTCTTTAAATTACTGTTACATACACATTTGTGTTTTGCATTTACCTTGCCTCTTCTATGATTGTTTTTCTTCTGCTTTCTTTCAATCTTTGCCTTTTTAATTTGAAATATTATCTACACTTGTTTAGATTTTATTTCTTTTTCTTTTTTTAAGTTTTTTAAAGCGTTCCAAAATTCATTGTTTATCTATTTTTCTAATAGTTATTTCTAAATTATTAATACTCAGACCTAACAAATCCTAAATACACCAACATTTTTATTCTTCTGACAAACATAAGAACATCCATATTCTTTAAGACTGCATGTCTCAACTTACTGTTATATTTCCTAGTATTTTAAATTCACTATTTATACCTTCCAGATTAGATATTATTATTATTGTTTATACAGCTAATGTTAGATTAGATATGCCTGCATTTCTCAAAGTCTTTTCTTATCCTGGATTTCTGCATCTCAGACTTCTTTCTGGAGTCACTTCCTTTTTCCTGAAATACATTCTTTAAATTTTCCTTTATTGATAATCACTTAGGTGCAAACTCTGCTAGTTTTCAATTTTCTGAAAATCTCTATTTTAGTTTTATTCTGAAAAATGGTCTATTGGGTGTATAGATTGCTACGTTGATAGGTATTTTGGCTCAGCTTTTAAAAATATTATCTTAGGGACACATGGGTGGCTCAGTTGGTTAAGCATCTGTCTTCAAGCTCAGTTCATGGTCTCAGGGTTCTGGGATCAAGCCTCACATTCCACATCCCATCAGGCTCCAGCAGGGAGTCCTCTTCTCCCTCTTCTCCCTGTTTGTTCTCTCTCTCTCTCTCTCAAACAAATAAAATCTTTTAAAAATAAAATTTAAAAAATATTATCTTACTGTCTGACATAGTCATTAGAGTTAAGAAATTAACTATTAACCTAATTGTTATTTCTTTGTGGATAATCTTTTTTTTCTGTAACTTTGGCTCTCTGATATCTAATACTATGGGTTAAGATGGAGCTTACTTTGGCTTAGTTGAATATTCCATGTCAGGAGAGAGAGGGAAAGAGATAAAAAATATCTATATAAAATCAATTCTGGAAAAGCCTTAGCCACTAACTCTTAGAATATTGATTGCCCCTCTCCATTTCTCTTAATTGTTAATCCTTTCCATTCTTTCTGGAATTCCACTGAGATACATGTTAGGCTTTCTCATTTGTAATAAATGCTACCATAATACTGCTTCTCAGTATTCCAAGATTATTTCCTCCCACATTGATCTGAACTTGTCCAGTGACTTCTTTGCCTGTTGAGATATTAGCAAATGTGGTGCAAGGAGACTTGATAATGCCCTAGCGGGTGAGACCTTGGTCCCTTGGAACACTGCAGCACCATGTGAAAAAGGTGATCTAGCCTTCAAGGGGATGAAGATTTTATGAGGAGAGAGGTCCAGCTATCCTAGTTTTCCCCACTGAGCCTAAGCAACACTTGAGATAATCCCAGGTACGTGAGTATGAATCCAAGAGGAACTAGTAACAGAACTGCCCAACAACTCAGAGAATGAGAAAAATGCCAGTGTTGTTATAAGCCACTGTTTTCAGATAGTTTGTTAGGCAGCAGTAGATAATTGATACATCATCCCATCTTCTACATCTCCTAACCTCTCTTTCAGAGTTTCCATCCTCTTGTGTCTCTGTTTCCTTAGCAGTGGTTTCTTCAGGTCTGCTTTCTAACACTTTTTTTTTTCCCCCTGCTGGATTTAACATGTTCTTTCACCATCCACAGAGTTTTAAATTTCTATTATTATATATTTAATTTCTAAATTTCTGTTGGGTGCTTTGTTCAAATATGTTTTTTTGGTTAGTAGTGGGTTTCTCGTGTATTCAATTCAACCTTTTATTTCTTTATACCTTTTAATACTATTTCTTTAAAGCTAAATCGTCAAAGAAAATAATATATGAAATCAGCTTTCATTATCTGAAAATCTTAGGAGTCCAACTCTGTTCATGATTTTCCCTCTGCAGATCAGTGATGGTGGCTTGTTTCCTCTTGCGTTTATAGTCTTGCATTTAGGGTTAGAAATTCTACATTGTCTGGATTGATGGCACAGCATTATTGCCCAGAAGAGATTTTCTTAGTTCTGTTTCACCATCCTGGGTTGTTGTGAACCAGGACCATTTTTTACTAATTTCTTGGCTTGGCATATACTGCCCTGGACAATATTATAAATTCAAAAGCCAACCCTTATAAATTGGACTGTGGTTAAAATTATCCAGGAAATCTATTTAAATCCAGATCCCAGGTCAAATTTGACAAAATTTGTTGGTATCTTTCTTTCTGGACAAATACTGTTATAAATCACATTTCAAGGCAGGTTTAGGTATGTGTCTCAAACCAAAATCTTGCAGCCATTAAAGACCGCATTTCAGATGGACAAATATTTTCAAACCAGAAGAACTTCTATAATGGCTCACCCTCTGTTTCCAGCTCCCTCTTTCTTTGGAGCTGTGAGGAGTTCTACTATTTTTTTTCCTTTGTAAGTTCTGCCATATAGTTGAGAGGATGTTTGCTATATTTTATCAAACATTTCAAGTTCTTTTTTTAAACTGTGAGGTTGTCAGATTATTGAGAACACCATACTGCCAGAAATAGAACTCCCATTTCCTCTTCACCAATTTTACTTGGAATTTTATGTTCCTCACTCACTAACTCCTTTTTACCAAAAGCAATGGTTGATTCTCTGTCCCATCTTTACTGACCTCTTCTCTGCATTTGATGCATTGAGTGACTTATTCCTTAAAATATTTTTCTCCTTTATACTCTGAGGCACCACATCTTCTTCTTTCATTCCCTATCCCATTCTTGTCTGAGGAACCTCCTCAGACTTCCAAGGTCAGGGCCCATCCTCAGCTGTCCTCTTCCATCCTAAATGATCACACCTGTCCCGTGGCTTCACAAGCATCTAGATAGTGACAACTCTTCAATTCATATCTTTAGGTCCTAAAACCTTGTCAGGTTTGGATACATGTATGCAGTTCAATATTCCTCTCTAATGTTATGGTAGCCTGAAAACTGTCCCCTACCCCTAAAGATGTCCATATCCTAATCCCTGAAACCTATGATTGGGACCTTATTTGGAAAGAAAAAAAAAAGTCTTTGCTGATGTCACTAAGGATCTTGAGATGGGGAACTTATCCTGAATTATCTGGGTAGAACTTAAATGCAGTTATATGTGTCCTTATAAGAAAGAAATAGGAACAAATTACACATAGGCAGAAGAGAAGGCACACAAAGAAGAAAAGGCAATGTGACCATGGAACCAGGTAATGCCAGCAGCCACTAGAAGCTGGAAGCGGCGAGGAATGGATTGGAGCCTCCGAAGGACATGTGGGCCGGCTGACACCTGGAATTCAGCCACTGAAATGGATTTTGGACTTCTGGCCTCCAGAACTATGAGAGAATACATTTCTGTTTTTTAAGCTACCATGTTTGTAGTACTTTGTTAACTGCAGCCACCGGAAACTAATACATATATCTAATAGGCAATTGATTTACAGCTCTCGGGCAGGATTCAGGATTTTCTGCCTCACATCTACTCTAACTTCCATTCATAATTACCACTTCCATTTTCAAGAAATGAGCTATAAATAATCCTTCATATTCCAATTTTCTCCCTCTACTCACCCAATTCAACAGTATATCTAGTCAACCTTCCCTTCAAAATATAATCTAAATGTTTTCTCATCGTTTCTACCTCCATCCCAAGCCACCATTATCTCCTCACCTACAGTGGTCTCCTATAAGATCCCATACTTCTATCGTGTCACCTAACAGTCCATTTTTGCACATAGGTACAAAACTGATCTCTAAGTATGTAAATCACATCAGTGTCTCCCTTAGTTAAAATATCCCCAATGATCCCAAGTCCTGCATAAGAGCTTATATGACCTGCTCCCTATCCCCAAATCTTTTTCTCCTTCACTATGGCTATCCTTCCAGCACACAAAGCTTGTTCCAGTCTCAGCCTTCATACTTGCTCTTCCTTCTCCCCAGAATATTCTGCCTTGAGATTTTCATGTTAGTGTCTTCTCACTTTTCAGACCAAATATCCTTCATACTTGTTCTTCCTTCTCGCAGAACACTCTGCCTTGAGATTTTTCATGTTAGTGTCTTCTCACTATTCAGATCAGATATCACCTTTTCAGAGTGGCAGTCATCATGTATATCTGTCCTTATCTTTGTCTCTATTTTTGTCACTTCCAAGTCTCTATCTGCCTTTCCTTCCTTCCTTCCTTCCTCCTGGCCTCCCTTCCTTTCTTCCTTCCTTCCTTTTTTTCTTTTACTTTCTGCCTTCTGCCCCTTCCTTCCTATCTTTCTATCACTCTATCTCCATCTGGAACTAATAGAACTTCCTATAATAAAGGAAGTGTTCTGTGCTGTCTAATATAATAGCACTAGCTATGTGTGACCACAGCACCTGAAATCTTGAAATATGTGGGACAACTGAAGAACTGATCTTTTTCACATTTACTTTTAATCTCTTTAAATTCAAATAGCTACATATAGCCAGTGGCTTATTGGTCAGCATAAATCTAAAGTAAGCCCCACTCTATCGGTACCCTACCCAGTAACCATATATTTCATTGCATTATTTTCAGTTTATTCAGAGCACTTTTTTACTATATGAAATTATCTTATTTATGTGTTGATTCATATGGTTATATTCTATCATGCTCCAGCAGGGACCTCACTTGTCTTGTTCACAACTTTTCCCAGTGCTGAAATTAGTAGTTACAGTTAGAGTGCTGTCAGGAGGCTTCAGCAACATTAAAGTAGATGCTTGACTTGGCCGCCAGTCAACACATGACCACAGATATTAATACTAGCTAACAATTAAGGAGTACTTTCCATATGCCAGATTTTGAACCAAGCTGTTAAATTGTTACCTAATACACAATAACTCAATGAAGAATTATTAATATATTCATTTTAACCAATATATTAATATATTCATTTTAACCATTGAGGAAATTAAAGCTTAGAGAGGTTCAGTAATTTGGAACTCAAACTCAGACCATGGTTTGAGTTCCAAATTACTGAACCATAAAACCATAAAACTGAACCATAAAACTTTGGTTCTTATTTATTACCGCTCTACAATATTGCTTCTTTCTCTTCAGGGAACATATATAAATTGATGGGGTTTGGCTTACATAACCTTTTACTTTCCTTTACCTTTAATATTTCTTAGCTCTATAACTTAGAACATAATATTTTATACAGGGATCAACAAAGTAAAGTCTGCAGGTCAAATCTTGCCTTCTACCGCTTTTGTAAATAAAGCTTTATGGGAACACAGCCATGCTCATTAGAGTCCGTATAGTCAATGGCTACCTTCATGCTACGATGTCTGAGTTGAGTAGTTGTGTTGGAGATCTTTTGGCTTGCAACACCTAACATATTTGTTATCTGGCCCCATGCAGAAAAAGTTTGCTGACCCCTGGTATAGAAGTTTATAATAGTCAATTCTCTGTGTATAAGTCATTGATTAATAATCAAACTCAAATCATAATATTGGAACTTAAGGAAAACATGTTTTAAGACTATCCACTTTGTGACAAAGTGATTTTTATTTGTTTATTTTTTCCAACATCACTGAGATATAATTGACACACACTATTGTGTAAGTTTAAAGTATACAACATGTTGATTCAATATAATTACATATTGCAAAATGATTATCACAATAACATTAGCTAACACCAGCATCACATCACATAATTAACATTTATTTTTTATAATAAGAACATCTTTGGTCTACTTTCTTAGCAATTATCTTAATAATTAATTTTCCTATGTATTTTCTATAATTTTAAAGCAACACAAATTACTTACCATATTATTAAGCAACATAAATATTTAAAAATCCATTATAAGTCTACCATGTAGAGGAAATTACTATTTTATATTGGTATATTTCTTTTTAGACCTTTTATTTTTACAATTAAGATCAAATTGTTTCTGTGTGTGTTTTCCCAAGGAACAATTCTGAGGGACTGTCTCAAGATGAGAGTGGTGACTTTCCATGTAAGTAATTTAATTTCTATTTTCAAGGGATTTAGCAAACCATGACACACTTCACCTGATCCCCAGATAATCACTATGATCTGATCATTGTTTTGTCTACTCCTAAAGATTCCATTAAAAAATACATGAGAGCACAACAAGCACTAGTATCTGGAGTGCCCAGAAGTTCAAGTAAGAATAGATCCTTTGGTGTTGCTCTATTTTATTTGATCCTGAAATGACAATGACTACAAGTATCATATTTCTTTTTACGGAATAGGAAGCATGCATGCAAAATAAAATGTTGCATTTTATACTTGGCAGTAATTTTTGTGAGAGAAAGCTCTTCACTAACAAATGTTATTGCTTATGATGTTCTACCAGAGAAATGTAGGTCCACTGTTTATTTAAGACACCAGAACCTAGTGTTAAAAGTAAAAGCTGTGGTACAGATTCAAACTCTGTCTCTGCTAGTTATACGCTGAGTGACTTCAGGAAATTTATTAACCAGTTTATACCTCAATTTCTTCATCTGTAAAATGGGCATAATTATTAGAATAAATTCCTAGGGCTACTATAAAGATTCAATGAGTTAAAATATTTAATGTTACTTAGAAGAGTCTCTGATGGGGCACCTGGGTGGCTCAGTGGGTTAAGCCTCTGCCTTTGGCTCAGGTCACGATCCCAGGGTCCTAGGATTAAGCCCCGCATCAGGCTCTCTGCTCAGCAGGGAGCCTGCTCCCTCTCTCTCTGCCTGCTTCTCTGCCTACTTGTGATCTCGGTCTATCAAATAAATAAAATCTAAAAAAAAAAAAATAAGAGTCTCTGACATGTACTAAATAGACTTAGCTTAGCCATTTGTTATTTTTAAATGAGAACTTCACATTTTGGAGGAAAAAGAAAAAATAATTTCACTTAAATTAAAATGGAGTCACTTTTTGAAGATAAAAATACTCATCTAGTCTATGGCCATGCTGGCTCAATATTGTATATGTATTGAACCCACTTTGAAGTAAGTTTTCAAATTCCAACACTATGTGATTGGGGAAAGCCTTGGCTACTATTTAAACTAAGGACTTTATTTATTACTATTTATTCCAAGGACTTTCATTAAATTGGTTCTCCTTTAGGACTTTAGTTAAATTGGCTCTCCTTTTTTATCCTTTCAGAATCTTCAGAAAAACATCCCTTTTTAGCAAACTAAGCCCTATTCTCTCTTCCCTTTCTATGGCTAATTTTCATTTTAACTGTCCTATAGGACAGAGCCAGAAACACAGCATGACTCAGAGCCACATATCTGTCTTAGTGACAGTGTGAACAATGTGAGCTTGAACCAGCTCTTTAGTCTTTCTGAGCATCAGTTTTCTTAAGTCTGAAATGAGTATACTAATAATAATTTTCTCTAACTTACAAAGATACTGTGAGGATCAAACAAGATAATGTGAAAGCTATAAATACAGTACTAAACATACATATACAGTATTATACATATATGCATATATACCATACATACATATATACATCTATATACAGCTATAAATACAGCAGTGTGTGTGTGTATGTGTGTGTGTGTGTGTGTACACACAATATAATATATATTGCTACAGTTGCTTCTTTTGGCCACATACATTCATAATTCTGGGAGGACCACTGGTATATTATAATAGTCTCATGAGACTACAATAACTAGTGGACAAGATGTTGGTTTATTGCCCTTGTCAATCATGGTGCAATTGCCCATGATCAGCTCTTCCAAGTCTACTGGTGCCAAACTCACATTTGATGAGGGAACACGCCTCAATAGAGCAGCAAAAATGAAGCTCATCTTTGTGAACAACAGGCAAACATATATGTAGAAAAATGGATGTTTTTCTAGGAATGCTGGGGGAAAACATCTAGAAAGATGACGACAAATGAGCTTTTTTCCGCAGAGCTTAAATTGTTATTGCAATAAACCAAAACTGAATTCTCTTAAGTTATATGTCTCTTTGGTAAAAAAGAGGGGTATAGAACAAATTATTTTTCAGAAAATTGGCACTCCCCTGTGCTTGTACCCAAGCAACAGGCTCTGCCAGTCACTGGGTGGATTTGTCAGTAATGCTATTAAATGGCACGAGTTTGGGAGACTAAAATTTGGTGTCTCTTGCCCAGGATAAAATTTCATCCTGAAAAATTATAGCTTCATGTGAATTTTTGAAAGCTGTTATTAGAATTTTGGATCTCTCTGAAACATTCAAATGTTCTGCCTACTCCCATTCATTTATTGGCTACATCTATATTACAAGTATACTGGATTTAGGCATTGAGACAGGTACTGAAAATGTGCAACCCTGATTTCTGTGAGTTTATACTATGGCGTGTATAGTATTTATATCCTGCTTATTCCCAAAAGGATTTTGAGTAGTACATACAATTGAAACTAAAGTTAAAAAAAAAAGAGAGAGGATTAAAAATAAAAATGAAAGAGAGTCCCCCATATAAGAAAAACACATTAGTGGGTTTTACTTGTCTCCTACAATGAGCTAATCACTATTCTTTGGAACTGGATTGGAATGAATTATGTCAGCTACTAAAGACAGAGAACCACTTCATGTTATATAGCCAAATATTCCCGTAAACTATTCTCCCTCAACCACTGCCATAGAAATTTTTCTGGAAAGGCAAGGGTTTATCTGTAACTAAACTTAGAAGGGCCATTGTAATCCTTGTTTTATTAGAGAAACACTGTTCAAATAGGCAAATACGATATTGAAGTTTTTAAAAGGTAGAATATATATGAATTAAACTCAGTCAAGATATTTTTGTTTGTTTTTTGTAGAGATCTGAAATAATTATGGCTCACCACTTCCTGGGATAAACTCAGGCAAATTATATACGGGGATAAACTTGGACAAACTAATGGATAGAGGCTATATCCTTCAAACAGATTCTCTTAAGAAATGAGATTCATTCCCCAGCCACTTACCAAATATATATAGTATTTCCTCTGGTAACTTAAACCCTTCATTGGCTCCAGCATGAAATATGCCTGAGAACCTACATGGGTATTTTTGAAATCACAGGCTGGGTATAGACCAAGAATCCTGCAAAAAACATCAAATCTGAAAATTTTGAACTAACAGGCAGATTAGTATTTGAGGGCAACAAAATTCTGCCACTTAAAAGATAGTTTGAAATAAAATTTATATCTGCTCTGAAGATGTCATAGCTATAGAGTTAATCAAGTAAATAGTTTGACAAGTGTTAGAACCTACCAATTAGGGTAGATGCTAAATTATTCAGGTGGCAAGAAATCGTTTCATAGAAACTTTTATGATGTGAAAAAATTGATCACATATTTTAAAGCGCCTACACAAACTACACTTCCTGAGACTCAACTGATGAAATCTCTAGAATTCATAACTCATAGACTGTATAATTAATAATGGTAGGTAACATTTACTGTGGATCTACTAAATAACAGAAATATTGCTAAGTGATTTACGCAAGTAATATACTCCCTGTTGTTGTAGAAAATATTGGCTCTTACTTCCTCCCACACTAGAAGTATCTACTCCAGAGATGTAAATTTTCATGACTCAGCTTACAAGAACAACTCCAATTTAGTCCTTTGTTCCCCAAATATGTATTGAGTACTTAGTAGGCATATCAGGCATTGTGCTAGGTGCTAAGGATGAAAGAGTCTATGTTCTTGGGAAATAATAAGCTTAAGTAGTTTTATCTAAAATATTTGGTATACCCACATCCACAGGGCCCTTTACATCAGCAGGGCCTGCCTGGACCAGGAGTACAAATGGTACCTGCTGTTGTCTGAATGTTTAAATATTATAAGTCAAGTTCACAATCTGTTAAACAAAATATGTTCTATTCTCCTACTTTAACAAATATACTTTCATAATGCTCTGGAAAGACAGTATCTTAGTTAGAACTCATGGGCTCCTTGGAATTCTGTGTTGGAACAAAGGGTGAGGAAGGAGCATGTCCTAGCACTCAATCCCTAGCTGGGTCATGTCTTTTGCATCTTTGGCTTTATCCTACATCAGGAGGTGCCCCACATTCATACAAGTGCAGACTATCTACATGCCTGTCAACAGTTTCCTTTTGACTATCTTAAATATAGAAGTGATCACATGTGTGATGTGGCTCATTCTCAGAGGAATCAGACCCTGAAAGAGTCTCGCAGAGCCTGGAAGCAGGCTCAGGGCCATTGGGCAGGGAATTCTGAGGCCCCAGGTACCCATGCATGATTAGAAGGAGAGAGGTTGGGCTCCAGTTGTCCATGCTACATTGGTCCCAGGAACTCCAACTCCAGGGGGTTAGGCACAGACAGAAGAAGGTCAAGAGGAGCCCTCTATAACATGGAGGTGAGGTGGAGGCAAGAATGGGGTTCCTTGTTACCAAGGTCTAAGGGTGAGAACTGTTGCCTGTAAATAGGTGTTATCTACCCTGATAATTCCCCTCACATGCTATGTAGACTGTCTACCTGTAGCTCACTCCCTGGCTCCACTCATAGTGACCTCTGGCAAGAATACAGAAGAATAACTGGAACTTTCTCAAGATGTCAAAGGATCCCACCCAACTCTCATACTTCAGTTAAGACCCTCTCTTACCTACTGTGCACCTGCTAGGCATCCACTCTACATAATCCCTCTCTAAGCCCCAAACAAGGAAAGGACTAACATTCAGAGTGGTATCTTTGTTCCCTCTTAGCTGACTGTTCTGGTATCACTCAGTCTCCGCCTTTTATTTATAAATACTCTCATCCATGAAAGGATATGTGCCTTTATATTTTCCAAGATAACTTCCTGATCTTCTAGAAGAGAATTTCTTATATATTGTTCAGGAAATAATGTTTCTTTTGATTGATTCTTAATACTTAAAAATGTTTGAGGAATAGAGTCTCCCAAATTCAAATATGGCTGCTTTCCATTTTTCATACACTCTAATTTTTCTTTTGACATCACAATAAGTTTTGTAAACTAAGTTGGAATGATAGCACTCCCCAAGCATGATCTGATAATCATTAAGAATAATTTTTACCTACCAACTTTTCTGTGAATAGAAATTGTACATATTAATAAAAACTAGCATAATATGTGTTCAATAATCATCACTATTAAAAGTTGCTATTACTATCCTTCAATATTCTTTTAAATCTTCAATAAGAAATAACAGGAAACTCTAGTCACATGAAAAAAAATCAGGTCAATGAAGTGCAGACTTTCCAATTTAAGCAGTAAATAATCTTTTGAACTCATTTTATAATTGATGTTAATTCAAAAATAATTCTATTCTTACATTATACTTATGCTTCTTAATTCTATTCAGCATCTAGCTTTTGTCCTCGTAATGCTCCATAAATCAGTCCTTTTGGATCATGAATTAGCAAGCCTCCAAAATAAAGTGACAGATTAATTAAATTATGCAAGGAAAATGGTTTTCAGTTCTATACCCCAACAGAGAGGAAAGGGACATGGAAAATTTATGATTACATCAAGTCTTCTCTGCATTTTCTATCATTGTCTAATAATAACTCAAGACCCAATGACAGAGCAATCATTCTAAACTGTTAAGGATGTGAATATCATCAAATTTGATCTGGTTAAGTCATATAAGCAACATCAATGAAAATGCTACTAGCAAAAACTTCCCAGTGAAAACTCTAAGGTCAGGGAATATTTTCACAAGAGCTTATCTCATTAAAGATGTCATTTTCTTAATTCACTCCACACAACACATCTTATGGAGCAAGCGTGGCATGTGAGTAGCTATATATTTGCACCCACTTGAAACACATTCTTTGGGAACAGCCTATATTTGTAAACAGTGATTTTTTTTTCTTACTTTCCTTTTATGTTATTTTGATTGTTAAGAATACTATGTTCTCTGTGAGAATAATTAGGGTAATCAAATTATAGCAACAGATGTAATAAGCGTGTTACCCCCTACATTTCAGTATCCATTTCAGATTCCTCATAATACTGTCTGAAAACCAAGGCAAAATCCAGGGAGGAGGAAGGTAATTGTTGGCATATAGCAGTCATGAAAATAACCACTAGCCCATGAGCCCCAGGTCCTAAAGAAACTATGTAAAGCCTAATGAGAATCCATGTGCTTCGGGTAAATTTAGTCCACTTTGTCCTTTTCTCCTCCCCGACCCCCCCCCACCCGTTTTTCATCAGCAACTGTTCTACACTCATGAGATAATTATGCAATGTCAGTCACAGGAAATATGTGAAGGAGAGCAACATTTTCTTTAGACATTTCCAAAATGTTTCCTTTCCGTGATATTTTCTTCTCCCCTAAGAATGTATTTCTTGGGACACCCGGGTGGCCCAGTCAGTTAAGCCTCTGACTCTTGGTTTTAGCTCAGGTCATGATCTCAGGGTCATAAGATCAAGCCCCACGTGGGGCCCAAGCTTAGTAAGGAGTCTGCTTTAGACTCTACCTCTCCCTCAGCCCCTCCCCAAGCCCCACTCTTCTAGAATAAATAAATATTTTTTTTAAAGAAGAATATATTTCTATTATTTCTCCTGGCTATAAACACACACATAATTCCAATCTCTTTTGTTATAGGACAAAACAGTTCATCTTACAGGCATATTTTGAGACTCTGAAAGTACCATGGGCAGAAAATGTTTTCCATAAAGGAGAGCATTAATACATGTAGAATTTCAGACTTTATGGATAAGCAGTTAGGACAGCATTTCTGGGCCTTCCCAGATGTTGGCCTTCCCAGAGTTGACTGGGCAAGTTGGCAGGGAGACAGTGTCAGGGCTCAATAATGACATATTAAGTTCCTGACTTGTGTCTGTCTTTTCACCATGATGTTGCCATCAACTTGCACAGCATGTGCACCCTCAATCAAAGTTTGTTATATGAATGAACGTAATGGACACATTCAGCAATATGGGAGGTCTATTTCTGAAGGATTCTGCCTCTGGCTGTGCTCTCCTCAATCATGGATACAAAAGTGTTCCTCACTAGGTGTTCTAGAAGTTCACTACAGAGAAGCAGCATATGACCCAGGACACAGAAAGGTTGCTGTCCCACCCACTGACTTCTGAGCTGGTACCCCATGGGCCAGTGGGATAGGCTGGAGTCATTCGAATGACTCTTTGGCTCTAAAAATTAACTTTGTTTTCTTTCTTCTCATCTTTCTTTGTCCTGCCCCCAGAAGATGGCTCTTTGGTATTTGTAATGTTATATTTACTAAATCCCGAGAATGAAAAATACTCCACTCCCAAAGTTGGGTATAAAAAGGTCTACTTTATAAAATATTGCTCACTTTTTCCCTTTCTTATTCAGCATGTTATTCATTTTGACAAATGGCTTGAAATAAGTCATCATGTAGAAGAGATATCCCACTATAACTACTTCATAATTGCATTCCAATATTACTTCCAATAAACATCCAACCTGAAATGCTTACTCAAGCAATAATCTTATTTTTAAAAATTTTTCCTTCTCTTTATGGTGAAATTCCTTACTGGTTGATATAGGTGAAAAGTTTAATGTCTTGTTATGGTTGCACCAGTTTATAAGCATATTGCTAATGAGAGTCTTGTTGATATGTGAACTGCCTCTAGGCTTTTCTTCAAAGTAATTAATTAATTACACCAAAATTTTGGATCTATTTACCTATTTATGGATCTAGTATTCCAAAGTAATTTCCTGGGACTTTAAAAAGCTCTGCAATTGTCTTTCTCAGATAATTTTTTGTATAGTATTGTTGTATACTATATAAATCATTTTGTATAGTATCCTTGACTTTGAGGAAAAGGAATAATTGTATCGTGAAATTATTTCAAATGAATAGCAAGAAGATCTTGGAATATGGTGGGTCCTGTCTAATTCATATTTGCATTTTAGGAAAGACTGTCCAAATTCCAACACAAAGTATATGCTTAAAGTGGTATTGAACAGAACATTTGGTGAAATGGTTAAAATTTCAAAAATCTAATACTATCAAGTGTTCACAAGGATGTAGAGCAAATGGAATTTATATGTGCTCTTATAGAAACGTAAACTGATATAAATCACTTTGGAAAACTGTTTGGCTGAATTTTACTAAAGCTAAGCATACCTATACAATGAACTAGCACTTTGACTCAGGTATATATACAACCGACATGTGTAGCTATATGTTACAAAAGTTGTGTGCAAAAATCCTAATAACAACACTAGTCATCATCACTGTAAAATGGGAGCAACTTTGATGTTTATCCACAGTAGAATAAATAAATAAATTATTGTATGTATTCACAAAATTGATACTGTTCGGCAGTGAAAATGGACAAAACACTTCCATACACAACCGTATTGATGAATCTTTCTCTCCCTTCCCCCCAACTATTGAGCAAAAGAAATAAGAAACAAAAGAATTACACATTGTATGATTCCATTTATATAAAAGAGGCAAAATTAGCCTATGCTATTAGAAAACAGTTGGGTGGATGGTTACCTTTGGGGAGACATCAGGAAGACTTTTGAGATGCTTTAAGTTCTATTGTTCTATTTCTTGATCTGAGTAAATGTTACATTGTTTGTTCTGCTTGTGATAATTCACCAAATTGTCTATAGGAAAAATATACCATGCTCTTCTTCACTCTTACACTACTACCCCATTCACAACATTTCTGACCCACATGTTAGGTTTTCCGCACCAAGCAATTCTAATGCCAACTGGCTGGTGTTAACAGCAGACCCCATAGGTTAAAGGCTCAGTGCCACAAGACTGTCCCCCACTTCAGACACCACCCACAAGTGGTGGGCCCCCAAGTTACCTATAACTTCTGTTTGACTTGACTACAAATCAGAGATTCACATGACCTACTCTTTAATTCAATCATTTAATTCAATCATCAAGAACTCACAGAATTAAGGTAGTAAGTTTACCTGTTTACTATGTAATAAAGAATATGATAAAGGATACAAATGAACAGCCAAATGAAAAGATACATAGAGTCAGGTCTGGAAGTGTCCTGAACGCAGGGACATCTATCCCTGTGGACTTGGGGTACACCACCCTCCCAGAAAGTACATGTATCCACCAACCAGGAAGCTCTCCAAGTCTTACATTTGGGGAATTCTTATGGAGGCTTCAACACATAGGCGTGTTGGATTATAAAATTAATCTCCAGCCCCTCTTCCCTTCCTCGAGGACAGGGGTAGGCCAAAAATTCCAAGCTTCTAATCATGGCTTGATCTCTCTATAGCTCACCAGAAGTTGCCTCATTAGAACAAAGACATTCCTATCACTTGAGAAATTCCAAGGGATTCAGGAGTTTTCATGTCTGGAACCAGAATCAAAGAACAAGTATTAAAACATGAGATGCTCCTATTGCTTTCCTGGTGCTCTTATCACTTAGAAAATCACATGGGTTTTAAGAGCTCTGTGCCAGGAACCAGGGGCAGAGATCAATACATATATTTTCTATCATTTCACAACCTGCAATGTATATTTTATGAATTGTATACTTTAGCATGTGAATATTATAATTCAGTACAAAATTAATTTTTTAATCTTTATTATTACTCACATCCTTTGAAATATTTCATTATTTTAGCTAAATACAGGTATTAAAAGTGTCCCCAGAAGCAGTTGGCCCTAGAGGAATGAGAGGAATAATGAGTGAAGAGGTAGTATTGGAGGCAATTGGAGATTGCCATTTTAATTTATATGCCATTATCCAGCCACACTAAGTCTCTTATAGTTTTATGATACATGATACATGATGCTCTCCCTTACCTCCATACACGTATTTAATGCAGTGTTCTCCAGGTGGAGAAATCTCACTTCATAATAAAACTTAAGTATCATGTACTCTGGAAAGACTTCCTTGATCTTACTTTTATGGTTGTATGTGCATATACATATGAGGATATGAAATTCACCTGTATATTAAAAAATTTTATGGATTTTTTGGCTCATAATAAGTCAAAAAGCACAACAAATAAATTCTGTCTGTATGGGAGACTGGTTTATCCAACTACTGCTAATTTTCAAAGTTTTCAAAATGAAGTTTCACTGCTATTCAAATAGTTCCAATTATTCTAATAAGCTGCCAGACACAAGTTGACATTTGCATTCCAATGCACATTTTAAAAATTCAGTTGATGGAGTAATTTTGAATGACCCTGATCATCCTACATTGGATAAGGTCCATATGGTCACTCATAGCTCATGAAACATAACATGTACAGAAAATTCACTTGTCAGACTAAATGGCAAAAAGATTCATCTCAATTATAAGTCAGACTTATCTAATATTTCAAATTAAATTATTTTTTACCTTAGGGCATGTAAATCAATTAAAATTATGTTCACTAGAGATTTAATATCCAAGACCCTATTTGAACACATGTGGGAATAATTAACTGGGGTATCAAATATTTATTTATATTTAAATGGATGTGTTTAATTATTGACAGTATTTATAATATTTATTTTTAAATATGAATACTTGCCTTCAACTTTCTGATAAATCAGACTACTATTTCATGGAACTGTCTGGTATTTACTCAGCTACATGCATATCCATCTTGTTCTTCTCATTTGGAGTGTATTTACCCCATCCTACCTAATTTCTTGCCCTCCAGTTTAAAGTCTCCATTGCAATATGTCAACATTTCAGTTGTGTGTATTCAAACCTCCTTATTTGAAGGGAATCTCTCTTGATATGCATTTGGTGGAGAGAAATGCTTCCCTCATGATCCCAAAGAGAGTCAATGGTTTTATCTTGCACCCAGAAGCAGCTGGCCTTAGAAAAATAGAAGAAAGGATGATTGACAAGTTAGTTATGGTTCCTGCCAGCTTAGAGACAATGCCATGAGAGATTGTTATGCAGAGCTGTTGGATGTAATAGATGCTCTGAACCAGCAAACAATATATAGGGTAGTTAATTTCATGTCAGAATACATGCATTTGGAAAAGTAATAATCCACTCACAAAATGTCTGCTTTCCATTCCTGCAACTCTGGATTTCTGGGTTGTTGGGTTTAAAACCCAAAGAAGAATTTACTTCTCATATTGGGCACAATTGTTCCTCAGAATTTAAATAAAATAATTTTGCAGGTGGATTTCCTCAGGAAGTAGATTCTGAGATGGAGATTAGCATCAGATTTTTCGGGGAGTGCTCTAGAGATCTACACCTGTGAAAGGGAAGAGCTGTGGAAGCAGGACTTGGTGAAGGGTGAAATCGAGTTGTGCTGTGATCTCAAGAAAATTCAGTGGCCCCTATGGGTAGCTAAGATGGATGGTCCTTTAGAATTATCTGAAATTGGCTAAGAAGACCAGGTCTTTACATCCCTGAGTCTATCAGTCAATGGATGCAAGTAACCCCAAAGGAGAGTGTGGATTTCAGTGAGATGGCTCTGTCCAACCGAGACAAGCCCCAAAAGGAGATGACAGCTGAAGCTGTCTGCCAGCAGCCCTTGTAGCAGCTGGAGCAGTAGGACCTACATAACAGAAGAGGAGTCGGGGATGGAGCTGTGCATCAGAGTCCACCACAGTCTGCTTCCCAGTAGCACATGCTATTAATAAAACAGTGAAAGATAAATTTAGGGTATTGGATAGGATATGAATTAACACTACAAATACAGCCAAGTATTGCTATTTCACCAAGAGGGAAGAAGGGTGGATTGATGGGACTGAGGAAGCTCCTGAGGTACTTCCTTCCATTACCCAGTCCAGGGGAAAATATTAATGGAAGATGACCAGTTACACAAAACTGGCAGGTCTAACAAGAATCAAAATCCCTCCAGAATAAATTTCAAGTCATCAAACCACCTAAAGGTTTCAGCCAGCACCTCTGAGCAGTAGAGGTGCTGGCTGAAAATAAAAGCAATATAAATCCTGTGGGAGTTATAAACACAATTTACATTCATAACCCCTTTTTGTAAGCAGATTACACAGGTTAGTTACAGGGCTAAAGCCCCTCTTAAACAAAACTAAAGCTCCTATCAATATTTTCTTCCTTGCCATGTCATGTACAATTTATGTATTTTAACAATCTATATTTTTTCCATCATTTTCTCCTACTATTGTGTGTCAGCAATGGTAATATTATAGCCCTGTACTGCCTAATATGATAATCACTAGTTACATGTGGCTATTAACATTAAAATTAAATTAAATTAAAATTGAACTTGTATACCATACTAACATTTGCTCAATTGCCACACATAACTGGTGATTACCATACTGAATGATACAGATACAGACTATTTCCATCATCATAGAAAGTTCTAGAAACCAATGGCTCTTAGAATCAGCTGGAAGGTTTGTTAAAATTCAGATTGCTAAACACTGTGGCCAAGGGTGCTAATTTAATAGATGTGGGTTATGATTCGAGAATTTGCATTTCTAATAAGTTCCCAGGTGATGATAATGCTGTTGGTCCCTGGTGAATAGTGATATTGGCTCTTCCTCAGACACTGCTGAAGTGGGATTGTGACAAGTCTGTGTAAAATTTCCTGTGACAATAGGAGAATTTAATTTCAATGAAGGGGATAGGAGAGATTCTCATCTTGGGGTTGGGTAGCACAATTTTAGACAATACAAATATTAGTTATATTAGGCAAGAGCTTTTTATTTTGGAATAAAAGCATAAGGATAAAGGTGTACATGGAAGTTGGGCAAGCAGCCAAAAATGGTGAAGTATATTGCATATTTATCATTTTTCCTGCTCAGAACCCAATCCTCTTTCCTATTTCAGGGGAATCCCTATTGTGTGAGTCTTATTAAAATGCAGAGCCTTATCTCTCATTACGGAAGCCAAACGGAACCCTACCCCCTGAACCCAGAAAGGGAATGATATGTTGTCTCAGCAAATGAGATGCACTTGCCTGATACTTTGAACCTTGTAGAAGTGATTCAAGAGCATAAGACAGTCACAATTTGTTTGATGTGGTGCAGTCTATGAATGGCTGTGCCAGGACTGTTCTATCATGGAGACAATGCCCACAGAACAGTTGTGGCAAAAAGAAATAGCGACATGGTAGAATGTTGGCCAGATTTTGCTGCTGCATAATTTTATTTTATTTTAAATATCTTATTTATTTATTTATTTATTTATTTGGCAGACAGAGATCACAATTAGGCAAAGAGGCAGGCAGAGAGAGGGGAAAGCAGGCTCCCTGCTGAGCAGAGAGCCCGACGTGGGGCTCGATCCCAGGACCCCGAGATCACGACCCAAGCCAAAGGCAGAGGCTCAACCCACTGAGCTACCCAGGTGCCCCTGCTGCTGCATAATTTTAGACAGCATCTTGTTTCCTGCCTGTTTGCCAAGACTATTCTCCCATTTTCCCACCACTCTTGAGATCCCCTCTACACACACCCCAAATTCTCCATTTTTATTCAGTTAGTCTGAGTTAGATTCTGAAGTTTGCAACCAAAAGATGACTGGTTTTCTCTTCCTTGTCTAGGAAGACTTTTTCAACATGGAACTAGCCAGTCATTCTCTTGGTTTTCACAGCTGGATGTATGATAAAGAGCTATTTCCAAAAGAGTGTATAGAATTTTATTAAATACCTTATACTTTTGTTGTATCATGTTCCTCCTCTTAGACCTCAAGTTCCTTACAGATCAGAACTATCACTTTCATCTTTGTATTCCCTACAATCAACTAGAAAGACATTTGAATATGAATTGTTTCCAAAGAAAGAAGGGCATCTTGCCTTTGCTGTCTGTTTAAATGTCATCCTATTTGTCAGCCTTTTCCTTGTCATCTGTAGCCAGCCCAGCCCCAAAATAAAAGCCCCATGTTTTTCAGTAACCTGATTTATTTTTCTTGTTACACTTATAATTTTATTAAATTATATTGTTTATATATTTGTTAAATTATTTGCCTCTATCCCCCCTTGATTATAAGCTCAATGAGAGCAACAACCTTTACTGTATATCAGCCTGGAAAATACACATTAAATACCTCACTTAGAACAAAATTCTGTCTACACAAATTTGAGTTTGACTAAAATTACCAAATAGTGAGAGTCATAGGAAAGTTCTCTTCCTTCAAACCACAGGCATCTACAATGTCATTGACAAACATCTCCCTCTTTTCCCCTGCTTTTCTTCTCTCCCCTAAGAGGTATGACAAAGTTCCCTTTTTGTTTAATGCACAACACTTAGAAATCATCATTTGAAGGTTGAACAGACTTTAAAATCCAATTCTTTACCTTTCTCCATCAAAGTGTTTTCTTCCAAAATAGCTCTTTCTGGAAGGAATCAAATATAATTTTCCCTAGCTTGTTGTGCTAATGTCTATAATCTTCTTCATCTAGATAGCTTCTGTTACAAATTCAAGATTAGTGGAGTCAGAGTGTGCATGTGTAGACATGTGCCTATGGGTAAACTTCGAGGCAAAGACATTTCCAACTGCTTAGCTTTTTTCCCTGTAGACAATACAGTGAGTCTGTGACTCCAATCCTGGCTACAGCACCAACCAGTAAATAAATCACCAGGGCTCCTAGACTTGCGTCCTCTTGCTTATGAAACTAATGAAGTCCATCCGTCGTCTGTGCATATAAATTGGCAAATACAGAGATGGAAGGTGACAGATGGATTTTGTTTTTATTTAATAAAAGGTGATTCACAGTTTAAAACTTTATTAGGTTTAGCCTCTGCACACATAAGCCCTGAGATGTAGGCTTAGTGACTTGTCTTCAGATATGCTTACCTTGAGTGTCAAACTGATTGTAGTCAACAAATCTGACAGAGATGATGACAGGAGGGTTAGCACGGAGTTTCAGAGAAACAGCACAAATCCTAAAAGACTGCATTTCAATTGGGCTGATAAACTGTCATCTTACAGAGCACCCGAGCGCTGCCTTCCTTTAGGCAAAGAGAATTTGAGCCTGTGAGCTTGGTGTTAACGCAGCAACCAGAGAAAGGGAAAAAATGGTAAAGGATCTATAGTAGAATGGAGTTTCAAAGCCCTGCCAGAGTAGAACAAAACCCAGTCTTGCAGAAATAGAGAGAAAAAGAGATTTAAAAGGGTGTCTCGCACAGGGCTGACATCTGACATCACCCTGCAAGGCTTGGGCTTCCAAGCCCGGCATGGCGTCTTAGCCAGAGACCGCTATCTTCTCTCACTGTTGTTCCAGTTACACACAAACTCTTAACTTTCGACTTCGTTTACTTTTGCCATTTTTGGTACACTCCTCCCTCGTACCCCTCCAGTCTCTTTTCCTTAACGAATACAGTCCCCCACCTCTACCACCACACCCACAGACTCACCCAAAAAAAGCACAAACAGACCAAAGGAAACCTGCTTTATGGACTGTTGACTGAACAAAGCATACATGAGCAGCTACAGGAAGGTTGAGAAAAATACACCCAGGTTTCACAGCCATCATCTGCTATGTGGCGCTCATCCATGCTGAGCCCCAGGATGAGAGTTTTACATTTTCCCTTGTTTTGTGGAAAGTGAGCTGTTCCTCATTAACTTTATCACAATCTTCTCCTGTCTTATTTTAATTTGTTTATTTTAGACCATTTCTGTGAAGTGTATGACTGCTCTAACTATGCTAATATTCTAGTGACTGGTGGCTTGCTTACACAGATTAAATGCCAGGGACAGGAAGAAGCCCGTATGTGTCTGTGAATCCAGCATCACACCTCAGGGATGTTGATGGGCTTCTGTGTGACTGAAAGAACAAATGCAAATCCTAACAAAATAACTACATTTTTATGAACAGAAAAAGTTTGAGACAGAAATAGATACATTTGAGGGCTTAGGGCTTTAAGGAGGAGAGAGCAGTTACAGAAGTCACAGAAAACCTAAAGCAGCTTCAGAATGTCTTATTTTGGGTTCTTTAACATTTTTCAGGATGCTAACACATCGTGCCATAAAGAGGCAAACAGACCCAGAAGCTCCAGACATGACCACATAATGTAGGAAAAGAGCTCACCCAAGCCCAGAGGTAAGCATGGTCCTAGGTGACCTTGTACAGTACCATTAGAGGTTACAACAGGAGCTGGGGTCAATCTGGCTGGAAGACAGATGTAGATGTGAAGGGATGAGAAAATACTGTGGGAACCAGAGACAGGTAATATACTCCCCTATCTACACTAGATAGAGATGATAGATAGATAGATGATAGATAGATAGATAGAGGTAGATAATAGACAGACAGTCAGAGGTTTGAAGTTTATATTTAACTTGATGGTCCTAGATGGTGAGAAGCAACAATACTCCACATACTCCAATGTGTCTCCAATACTTCACAGCTATCTTTGGCCACATGCTGCTGTTTTATGAAACCCCCTCCCCTGACTTCTATTTCATTCAAGATTGTCCTTAATGTCACCATTTCTGCATTGCACCTGCACAGAAATGTGAACTGTGGTGAGGAGAATCTCTATTTTCTCAGGGCACTTATCCCATTCTATTTTTTTTTAATCTCTAATTAACAAACACATCCCCTTTCCATCTGAGATGCCACCAAAATATAAGCTTTTGGATCAGGGTAAAGGACAAAATTCTGCCAGCAAGCTATACCAAGAACTGTGAAGAGGCTGAGAGTTTATCCTACTTAAAAACTTAACAAGTTTGTTTGCTTGTTTCATGCATGCCAGCAGAAGCACGAGGTTCCCGGGTCAGAGACTGGAGACGTTATTGCTCATGGCACAGCAAGCAGCGGGAGAATTGGCATATTTGCATCAGTCTTCTTTGCCTTAAGTGCCACAGGTGCAAAGTGCGTGGGCCGAGATGACACCTGCATACTCGGTGGGTTGCCTTTATTATAATGGACAGTTAACATGCCTGCCCTTTGCTCTGGAGGGAGTTACCTCTGTCTTCTAAGGCTCCTTGCTATAAAGACATCCTTGAAAAGATAGCTTACAGTAAGAGATACTCTGTGTCTCTATGTGCAAGAAATACCTGAGACTCCATGGATAATCACCTCCCAACAGATTCCCTGCTTTTGTTTCTTGCTACCTTCATTATGCCCCCCTGCCCATTTCTTACTGTCTGATGCATTAGGCTTTCACTGTGCCCACCTTCTCCTCCCCACTGACCACTCTGCACTGTGCCTGATTGCTTAGTTTTTGCTTCTCCAGGTGGACTATAAACCTCTCATGAGACTAGTACTCATCTCGATATCACCAGTCCAGCACAGTGTTTGACCCTTGGGGGAACTCAACAAATGTTAAAATAATGAAGGACAACCTTTAGATAGTTCCTTGAGGGCGGGGGTTGCATCCTATACAAATTTGTATCACAAACTATAGCTTCTAAAAGAGCTCCTTTTGTATAGCAAGAATTATTATTGCAATAAAATTAAATAATTACTGCTTCATGTCCCAAGCAGACTAAGTCCAGCATTCTAGACCCGGAGTCTCAAGCTGATGAGCAAGCTGGACTTCTTAAATCATAGTTGCGTATTGCAGCAGCATTACTTTGAAAAGCAAAGTATTTTAGATATTGTTGTTTTTCTCATTTTAAAAGCAAGCATATTTCCCATACTTTATAGTTTTTACCATAGCTTATTTTTCATAGTATCTTGGGCTTTTTTTTTCCTTTATCACAAACATTCTTTATATAAAACTCAAAGGGGTAGTCTTCACTTCACCAATAAAATATGTTCACAGATTTTTTTTTCTTGAAACACATAGTTTTATTTTCCCACTTTGGATAGAGAAATGACTGTATGAATTGTTCTGACTGCCTTTTAACTCTGCTCTAACAAAACCAGCGGTGGGAGACAGTTGCAGGCAATGCTTCTTGGGCTCAGAGATTGGAATTTCGCAGAGAGGGTTAGGAATACAGAAAGCCTATGCCCTCCCTCTGGGATGATTGCTTCTCACTCCAGCCCAGTGCTATCAGGTCTTCTGACATTGTATGAGTGTCTGAAATCTGGATGCCTATGTGAAAGCTCCTAATTTCATTTGTTGACCATTTATTCAAGGAATATTTACATGCAATGCATAGACTTCTCAGACAATTCCTGTCCCCAGGCCCTCAATTGGCTGCCTCTAAAACTGCCTGGAATGGAGAAGAGAAAGGTACCTGATGGGGGTTAAAGGCCAAGCGTGAAAGTGAAAAGATGGATGGCATGCCTACATTATATGAGAATGGCAGAGAAAAGCATCTTATGGTGCATATGATACATGGAGAATATTCAACAATTAGACAGGGATTCTTCCCTAAAGAAGCTTCCAGTGGATGGGTAACCTATCATGTGAAGGTCAGGGGGCACTTTTGGTGTTTTATTTATTCAGTACTTTAAGGTCCCAGATAGAGGCTTATAAGTGTCTTTCATGGACACACCTTTTGTATAAGGCTTCCTAAGTCTTTCAGAGAAAGTTTTATGAAAAGGACTTATCCTGCTTTCTGTTTCATCCTGTTACAAACAGGCGAAGCAGCAGCCAGGCAGGTACATACCTAGCCACACACATGTCCATCTACTGGGGTCCGAACACCCCTGAGTAGAGAAAATACTGGCCTCTGGGGGCCGATGCCCTAATAGCTCAAAGGTCCAAGGGAAGCTGGTCCTGCCTTGGGGCAAATGAAGGTTGGCAGAGAAGCACCACAGGAGGGACATTCAGTGATGTTTCTCAGAGGAGTGCTTCAGCGCTGTGAACCAAGGTCAGCTGAAGGTCCTCCACGTGTATGTGTGTGGAGGGTGGTCAAGAAAGGAGCCTGCGAAGTCAAAACAATCTGGTGCAAATTCTATTGCATTGGGCCCAGTGACTTCATCTCCCTAAATTTTAGTTCCCTCCTCTATTCAATAAAAATAACAATAACAGCAAGTACTGCATGAAATTCTGGATACAACATACCACTAAAGCTCTTAGAATAGAATCCAAGGCAGAGAAGAAATGGGGACGCGTGGACAGACAGCAGTGTTTTGTAGCCTGGAGAAGCAAGGCGGAGGCAGGGCCACAGGGCAGCTGAAGCAAAGCTACCCAGCTTGCCATCTGACAGGAAGCCCAGGTGGAAGCAGGGTCTGGTCCAGGGGAGGATGGAGATAAGAGTAAGCACACACAGAGAGGACATAATGGCATGATGGCTCACTGCATGAGCTTGGCCATTCCCTAGACTCTGGTGGAAAAAGAAAAATCGAATATATTTTTATTTTCACTGACCCACACCCTTGGCATGAAACTTGCTGAAATCCCCGAAAGAGATATAGAAGAATTGCAACCTGAAATTACCATCAGGAGTTGATACAACAAGGATTGTGATAGGGATCCTTGATTTCTTAGAGGTAGGAAAGAAAACATGATCTTTAGACTACTTTTGCTTCTCAGGCTTGTTTTTATTTTAAGAGGCTTTAGAAAACAAACTCTTGGATAAAAATAAGGAGAGTCTTAGGTTCTGACTCCAGCTTTGCAACTAAATCTCTAGGATAGGACAACTGATCACTCTGTGCTTCGTGATTCCCATGTGGAAAATGGGAATTAATAAAAACTGCATCTGCTTTCACAGCGAGAATGATGTGTACGTGAAGATGGTTCATGAAGCATTTAGCATCTGGAATAAAATGTGTAGTAGGAATTCTAGGTTAAATCATTCATTAATAATATATGATTGATTTTATAGAAGATGAGCCGCCCTTATTTTGGATACAAGACAGATTATTGCCTCTATTGTCCTCAAGAAGAAAACCATAATGCATTATCTTCTGAAAATGTTTGAGAAAATTGGTAAAGAAAATTAAAGAGTGTTACTAAAATTTTTATTACTGTGGGTATTGGCCAGTCCAGAAATAGAAATCTCATTACATTAATGTTAATAGTGGGAAATGAACCATTTCACTTACATTTTCAAAAGCTAGTAATACACTGTTTTCTTAAGACTCTCAAAACCATGTTTCATTGAATACTTATGGGAAGACCAGCATCAAGGTTACCCATGACTGATGCTAAGTAATTCACTATGAATATATATATTGGCGTCAGGAAAAGAGCATGAAATTTAGAATATATAAATATTAAACAAAAGTAAATCCTTCAGAATCTTTCTACCATTGAGGAGCAAAGCAGGAAGACTCAGAATCATCTCCAAAATAGTAATTAAAGGGAGGAAAGACTTTTAATACTTGAAACTCTGAATTTATTTTTAACGTGCATACAGAATTTCCATTTTAAACATACCAGGTGTTTTGACCGCTTTAAAAATCAATTTATGCCATCCCATTATTTCAACAATTGAAGTTATTTTGGACATGGAATTTATGGTAGATAATCTGGGTTGAATATTTTCAATTGAAAGCATTCTGAAGTCCTCTCCCACTAAAATAGAAAGATATATTGTATGCAATAAACTTATTGTTGGATTTTGGAATTTCAGGAAATAAAAAGAAATTTCTGAAGATTTCCTCTCTTTCTCTGAAAAAAAAAAAAAAAAAAAAAGTTAACAAGCTGAATCCAGAAAGTGAAACAATGAACACAAAAGAGATTGGAAAGACTGAATTGTCCTGAGTCAAGTGTTCAGAACGTCACTGTGATTCAGAAACCCCGATGTATCCTAAGCAGGATAAACCAAAAATAAATCTGTGACAAGAAACATTATATCAAAACTGTAGAACACTAGGGGCACCTGGGTGGCTCAGTCAGTTACCTGTTTGCCCTTGGCACAGGTCATGATTTCAGGGTTCTGCCAGGTTCTCTATTCAGCAGAGAGCCTGCTTCTCCCTCTCCCTCTGCCCCTACCCCCACTCATGTTCACTCTCTCTCTGAAATAAATAAATAAAATCTTTTAAAAATATTAGCTGGAGCAATTACAGTTAAAGGTAATGGGATCATATTTTAATTTTCTTTGATCACCTCGCTCTCAGGACCACCTGCAGGCCCAAATCATTGATGAAGCCTTGCTACAGAACCTTCCTAGATGCTCTTGGAAGGCAGCAGCTTTGGGCAGACTGACCAGATCATCAGGGATACTTTCTGGGTCCTCCCAAAAAACATCTGCAATGGGGATTCAGCCGAGATTATACTTTCTGAATGTGAGTACCTCAGAAAATTGGTGGTGAATTCTTTGGGGGGTTACTCCTGAGAACCACACCCACTGTGGAGCTACAGGCAGTTGGAATCACTGATGGAGGCTTCCCTGTATCCCAGTGCTCCTATATTTTCTTACAGTAGCCTCCTGAGATTTTCTTTCCCAGTTTTTGCAGTGGTTGTGTAAACCTCTAATACTCACTTTTTCTAATCGATGTGCTTAAAATGGCACTTTTCACCGCCCAAACTATGATTAAAACAATCACCTACTTTAAAAAAGCGTTTCAAGATTGTATCAGAAAGGAAATTCAATCCTATGTTTATAAAAACTACATAAGATAAAGAGATTTCATAGAATAGCAAGTAAAAAAATAAAAGAATGTTTAAGAAAAGATGGAATTTCAGCCAAACAGCATTAAATTACACACCCACAAAAAGACAGATAATAATATTAGCACTACAATTCAAATAAAGACCTAATAATTTTGCATATTTATGCACCAAGTAACAAAGCAGCAAGATTCATGAATAAAAATATCAGGTGACATAAGGAAGAATTAATAGGAACAGACTAATTGTAACAAACTTAATTAATTACTTCCTCTGGTCTGTTATTAAGAAGTAGAAAAATGATAAGCATAAAAGTTCCAGTAACATATTTAATGTCATGTCTGATTGATAATTATGAATTCTACACTGAGAAAATTAAGAGTATATACATTTTCTTTTTAAGGAACCATAGAACACTCAAAAAAAAATCAATGGCAAAATTGGTAAAATAGCTATTGCCAGAAAAAGAACCTAGCACAAATAATTTTACAGAAGAATTTTATAAATACAGAAAGAGATGATATTTGTAATGCTTGCAATATTTTTTCTAAACATATACTTGGAGAGAAAAATTTCAAATGCTTTTGTTAAATGTGATTCTAATATTGAATTCAAAATCCAAAAAGTTTTCTATTAAAAAGAAAAGCTCATCAATGTAAAATTTGTAAATAAAATATTAGCAAACATCTGGTGGGATATTAAGACAATACATATCTTGGGTTTATTTTTACACACAAGGATGGTTTAACATTAGTAAATCTGTTAATATAAATTCACATATTAATGGCTCTAAAAGCCCTATGATTATTTCCACAGATACTGAAATTGTATTTGACAAGTGTCTTCAGTTCTTTTTTTCTTTAATTTATTATACAGATATTCAGTTCAAGAATAGATGGACATTTTTCTCCATATAATAAAATATATTTATCTGATATACCAAATCTTCATTACGTTTAATTCCAAATACAAGACCTACTTAAGTTAGAAACAAAATAAGCCTCCCTAATTTTATTACTGTTATTTGGCATTTTATGGGTAGTACTAACCAATACAATCAGACAGAAGAAAATGAATGTATAAAAATTAGAAAGGAGGGGGTAAAATTACTTTATCACATATGGATCATAACTGAAAAACTCAAGAAAACCAATTAGAAAAATTCCTGCAAATAATAATAAAATTCAGTAAGAACTCAAAGTACACAGTAATGTATAGAAGTGTACAACAATATGTATAAGCAATATCAGTTTGAAAAAAAATGGGGAAAAGACCCCATTTATAATGGCATTAAAAAAAGAGAAATTCCAGGAATAAACTTTAAAACATGTGCAATTCCCACACAAGTTAAGATTTAACAACATTCTTGAGAAACATGAATAATGTCTTGAACAAAAGGAAACACTGTGTTCTCAGCCAGCAAAACTCAGCATCAGAAGTATGTTAATTCTTCCCAAATTATGAAGGTTATAATCTCCCAACATATAAACAAACGGTGGGAATTGAGCTTCATGTATACATAAGTTGACCCTACATTCATATGGGGGAAAAATCCATATACACATAGCCAGAAAAACTCTAAAATCATTGGAGAGAACAATAGGAACTACCATATATTAGTGCATATTAAAATGTCTCAATAATGAACAAGGTGGTCTTGCTACATGAAACAGATAAAGTCATGGTATAAAAGAGTCCTGAAACAGATCTAAATATATATGGGAATGTAGTATGTGACAAAGGTGGTATTTTCAAATTGTGTGGAAATTATGGACAAGATACCACATGAATAGGTGAAATAAATATATAGGCTTCTAAACAATAACATAATAACATAAAATTACATGGACCCACACCTCACACTACTCACTAGAAAATTTCAAATAAAGCAAAGATTTGTATATTAAAAAATTAAAATCAAAAAAGTACTAGAGCAAGAGAGATTCCTTTCCAAAGGATGGTTTTAGGCATCAAAAATCTATAAATTATAAAAGGCGAGCTTAACATATTTAACCACATGAAGTAAATAATTTGTACATGGCAAAAAAAAGAAAAGAACTTGAAACCAAAGTCAAAATAAATGACAAACTGGAGAACCATTTGCAACTCATGATGTAGGAATAATATAACACTTACCTATATATATGGGTCAGTAAAGGACCACCACTGCAATAGAAAAATAACTAAAAGTTATGAACAGACTGTTCACAGATGCCCCTAAAACTCATAAAATGTTCTTAATGTTAATCACAAGGGAAATGTAGTTTCAAACTCCATTTTCACCAAGCAGATTGATAAACATCTAAAAGTGGGATAATGTTCTCCCTTTGAGTCTATGACTTCTCATATGTGGCTCTTGAGAGTTCAGATTTGTCCAATCTTTTTTAGAGGCCAATTTGATAACGTGTTTCAAAATTAGAAATACATAGACATTTTGATCCAGGAATTGCATTTCTATAAATCCATCCTAGAGATATAATTTCTCATATGAACTGACACTCAGGTTGGTACTTGTAAGAAAAACCTTGGAAATAACCCAAATGTATACCAGTAGAACACTGTTTCAAAAGAAACATGACACAGAGAGTGAAGAACAATAAGGAAGTGTTCTATTGATCACTAAAGAAAGCTCTCCAAGACATAGTGTTAAAAGAAAAAAAGCAAGGCAAGAACTTAGCGTATGGTTTGAAGATAAAAAAAAATTAAGAACCTATATTTAAAATTCTACATCAAATGCATAACAATAAAAGTTAAGTACCCTGTGGTGCATACATTTTACAAGAAACATATCTAAGAATACAAAGAAAACGAATATATTGATATATAGATATCAGGTGAATACTAACCAAAGAGAGCTTGGATAACAGACAGACAGACTTTAAAACAAAATATATTATTAGGATACCATTACGGATGAAGAGTATCACTGCATATAGAGAAAATATTAACTTATCTGAATATAAATATTCTAAACCTAGGTACACATGAATTATCCTCACAATACAGAAAGAGAGATTTGAAAAAGTTTACCAATGTAGTGGGAGATTTCAAAACAATCCTCTATTCCTAATAGGTAAAATTAGTAAAGATATAAGCAATTTGGACAGCCTGATTTAATGTTATAGATAAATAGGTCAACATCTAATTGCTATTGCCTTCCTAAGTGAAATAGAAAAAATGAAGGAAAGTTCTACTAATTCCACTAAACCAGTCTCAATAATTTCAAGGAAATTTATTTTAAAGTATTCAATATGATACAATTAAGTTAGAAGCAAAAGCAAAAAGAAATAAAATCTCCATATATATGCAAATTTAAAACAATTCCAAATAATTCATAATACAGAAAAATCTTAAAATGGGAAAGGCTTAGCATTGAATGAGCTTGTCTATTAATTTTGAATGCAAGGCAAAATTATTTCAAGTAAATAAGAACATGGGCTTCCATTCCTTTTCTCTCTGCCCCCATGTGGGCGGCTGAGTCCCCACACCCAGACAGCAGTAAGTGATCAAGCTAAGATATCCACCTAGAAGTTGTCATTTCTCAAGACACAGAAATTGATGATACCCAGGTGACCAACAGGGAATAATTATACAGAGTAAAGCAAAACAAAAAAAGAAACCCTGGTTTTGATATCCTAGAAAAACATTTAAAATGGCAAGTATTGGGGGCACATGAGTGTTTTAGTCAGTTACGTGTCCAACTCTTGATCTTGACTTAGGTCTTGATCTCATGGTGGTGAGTTGGAGCCCTGTGTTGGGCTCCACACTGGGTATGGAACCTACTTAAAAGAAGAGAAGAGAAGAGAGGGGAGGCGGGGAGGGGAGGGGAAGGGAGAGAAAAAACAAAGCAAAACAGAAAAATGGCAGGTATTTTGATACTTAACAAAATATGTACATGGGACAGGATTACATGAAAAGGGACCCAACATATAGGCACTGATGATTAATACGTAAATGGGAGTTGATATACATTGATAAAACAGGAAGGCAATTTAGAAAGACATAAAAAATTAGAGTTTAATATTTTCAGACTTCCTTACTCTGAAAAAGTGGCTTATATGGAAAGAAGTCAAGCTGCAACCTACCTAACCAGTTTATGTTAAATCAGCCTTCCTAAGACTATCTTACTAATGAAAGCAATTTGTCCATCAAATCTTTCATGGAAAGATCAATTACTTAGGATATGCAATGAATAAGTGTTGGTACCATCTCTTAAATCAGTTTCACATTTCTAAAGAGGTGGCATTTTTTACTTCTGCTCTTCGTTAATCAGAGCCATAAAAATCAAAGCTCAGCAGGTCAAAAGCAAATTTGTATCTGGGAATTTAAAGAGGTACTCTATCTAATGACACAGAGTTGGCTGCCTTATAAAATTAAAATTTTGACTTGGAAAATAAATTTTAAAGGAATTATAAACTACTCTGCATTTGCAATGTATTGTATGCTGGAACTAAATAAAAGGGCAAATAAATGAATGGGTCCTAATTATCATTTTCCACTTAACTGGAAAAAAAAAACATATTGACTTGCCTTAAAAACCCAACCACATAGTCAGTTGGACACTCTCTTGAACACAAATGGTATTTGCTATGTATTCGAATGTCTCCAAACTCTGAGGATCAACTTTAAAACTTCCATTTCAGTCGGTTGCCCTGGCCATGGACGTGACTGCCCCTGACCCGTAGAAGGAGACTGACTCTACACAGAAGGTCCTCAGGGGTCTCACCCCAGGCCGGCTAACATGTATCCATTCCAGACTGTGCTCATTCTGTCTTTTGAGCCCACAACAGACCTTTACCCAGAGGTCCAGTTTTTGCCCTTTGCCTGGGTGTCTCTTGGACAGCTTCCTCTGTTCCTTACCCTTGCTTTGCCTCTATATGGTGTGCTGAGTTTTCTCTCCCTCTTGCCTGGCAATCAAAGCCAGACCCACTGCCCTTCCAGCCTTCCTGCACCTCATGCCTACCGTTAGCTCCTGGCATCAGAACGTAAGGCCCCTTGCTCAATTTGATATATACTGAGTCCCCAAACTCCCCACTTGGGTGGGTGTGCAAAGGGACCTTACATTTTTACATTCTTAAATACACACACACACACAGAATAAAGGCATCAGTAAAAATGTGACATAACATGTTCCTGGAAACCTAGCTTCCTTTCCAATACTTACCTCCCCTCCTTCCCTGCTTACACTTGATTTCTCCCTCTCTCCTTCTTTAGGATTTTACTGTATCAATTAGCTGTTTTCTCTTTTCTCTTCAATACTTTTTACTACCTCTTTATTTTCTTATTAATATTATTGCCATCAAGAGTGCCACTTTATGACCCAGCCCTTAATGTCATCTTTAATTTTTCCCTCTAAGGATTTTTTATATCCACTTAATTGCCAGGACAATGCTGCCTCTATAACACTATAGAATGGAAACTACCTCTTTCCATCATCCATAGCCTGAAAATCCTTGAAGGGACCTGAAATTCAGTTTTCTTCCAGGGAATTCATTTTCCCCTCAAATTAACATGTCTAGACAATTACTTCAGTTTATAGTTTCATATTAATGATCTATACTAAAAAAACTTAGGAAGCAGATTTGACTTCTCCATTATACTATTAGGTAACAATGGATATAGAAACTAAATCTAAAATACCACTCATGTTTCTGTTTTCTTTTCCAGTCCCACCTAAATCTTGTCATTCCTTCTCTAGCCCCACAACAGGGGAACCTGTGAGACTCCTGCTCTGAAGGACTCAGCTGACCTTAGCCAGTGCCTGCCGCAGAGGAGAGACACAGCTCTCCATTCGGCTTCACTTCCAGGTGGAGGCCAGGCCTTTCTTTGCTCCTCTCTGCACAACCAAGATGCCCCAGTGACATATGGCAAGGCTTCCGTGAGAGGTCAGAGTATTGGACGCAGCGTCTTGTCACCTATAGGACAATTGTGGGAACAGCATCTACAGTCCACCAGACAAGTCTGCAAAGTGGAAAACGCAGTAGTGTCCAGCTCTATGGCTGCAGCAAGACAATCTCAAGATATTTCTCAAAAGACATGTTACTAGATAAACAGCAAAACAAGTCTATTGGATTCCCTTCTTCCCTACACACACACCCTCCAACAATTTTTTTGAGTTCTGTTTAAAGCCATATAACTAACTGTCATTTACTCAGAGAAATAGAGGTTCTGTCGGCACAGGTCAATATCCTAAAAGACAGAGTTCTACGTTGACCTTTTGAACATTGAGAGATGATTTATCTTTTAATGTTTTCAGGGGTGCCTGGGTGGCTCAGTGGGTTAAAGCCTCTTCCTTCAGCTCAGGTCATGATCCCAGGGTCCTGGGATGGAGCCCCGCATCGGGCTCTCTGCTCAGGAGGGAGCCTGCTTCCCAGTCTCTCTCTGCCTGCCTCTCTGCCTACTTGTGATCTCTGTCTGTCAAATAAATAAATAAAATCTTTTAAAAAAATAAATAAATATATTTTTTTAAAGTTTTCAGATTTTGCTTTTTTGGCTCTATTGGAAAAGTTTTGGATGTGTGCAAAGGAGGAGAAAGAGCATTGGCTTCATTATTGTATCAATTAAAAAATAAACTGTCAAAGGAAAGCCTTTAAGCAGTTCCCTCTTATGGATGCCCTTAACAGATTAAAAGGTTACGTTGAAGTTCATAAAATGTGCTCCCTTAAGCCTGTCTAAGGAAAACCCTCCAAAATCTGTCAATAATCCCACAGAAGTGTTTGTGCCCAGTTTACTGAGGGAAAAGGAAACTCAAAAAATTTTTAGTCCTGGAACAGTTCAGGAAGTTGAACTAATCTCTCCTAGTGTTGCTAGAAGTTTCCCAACATTACTTAAGGAAAGCTGCCTTAAAATGTGACCAACATGTATACCCTGAGGCTATTTCCTTTTGACAAGTCCCAGAAACTCTTATTATAATGGGGATTGAGAGCAAACACTGGAGGTCAGACGTCTGCTGCAGGGGTTCCTTAAAAGAGCCCTTTTGAGCCCCTTCTAAAGAGAAAAATAAAAATCAGGAAATGTCCAGGGGCAAACACTACTTGTCAAGTCTTACTGTCACCACAGAAAGGAGTCACAGGTTCAGAACTTTTCCTCTATAATTGAAAGCTTTGTCTCTCAACTGAAGGTATTTCAGGCTATGCTGATTGTGTCAATGGACCAGCCTTTTTACCCTAGAGTTAACTGTCTTCCAGTTTTTATCAAGAATGTCTATTACACAGTTTCATTTGGATACTGGGCATTGGGAAAATTAGTATTTTAATAGAATTATATAGAAAGTACTTGCCAGGCTGCAGCCCACTCCCACATTTTTCTGCTCTTATTCCATTATTATCTAACTTCCATTATTTCATCAATGTTTTATATATTAATTCTAGAAAACAGCAGAGTATAGAAATAAGTGAAGAAAAAAAAAATAACCACATCTATGGAAACACTACTCTTGTTATCCTGGCTAATATTTTGGTGTGTGATATATTGCTGTATATTAGTAGAAAACATTCTAATTCTTTTTTATGCAAATACATGCATGTAAATTTGCATTAATTATTTTAAAATAAGACCATCCTATATATACACATTTATATAGCATCTGTTTTCAATAGAATGTTATAACCATACTTTCAAAGTATAATCTGATATTAAAATTCTTAATGACTATGCAGTGTTCTCAAGTTATGTTCCATCATTAATCATTTAGTCTATTCTGTACTGTTTAATATGTTAATTATATATCAGTTAAGATATTTCAGTTAAGACTGGGTTTTTTTCTGGTAACAATTAACTCCTGAACTGCAGCAGCTTTAAAACAAAATTTCTTTCTTGTCATGATTCACGGCCGTGGTGGGTTCCCCAGGGGCTCTGCTGCATCTTGCCTGCATTTCAGGATCCAGGCTAATGCAACAGCTACTGTCAGTTTTCCCTTTGCCTTGAGAGAGGCAGACAGGGTTCTGTGCTAGGTTGCTTGGGTAATAAAGTTCTGTTCCTCACAAATGATTGCCCAGGATGTGTCGCGTGGCCCCACCCAGCTCCAAGAAACCAAGCAAGTGTGGTATGCAATGGAAATGGTTTTACTTTGACATTTTAACTTTTTTATCTTCAAATTTTCCCATGTGGAATTTTAGGCTTTTTATTCATATGCAGTTTTACAACCAACTTTCTAGCTGAGTACTGAATATTATTACTAAGGCAAAAATGAATATAGTTAAGTTAAAATTTGTACTTTTCTCATAATTCAGATTATAAATATGTATGTATTATATACATAATTTCCTTTTTGTGATTATAAAGACAATTTGGAAAGCATACAAAATATTTTAAAAGAACAAAAAATATTATCTATGATGCTATTAACCAGAAAAAAATGCAATTAACATTTGGCATTTATTTCCAGTACTTAAAGAAAACTTCTAATAATTGAGATCACATCATTGATCAAAATGTTGTATCATTCTTTTTTTCTTTAACCTATAGGCATTTACTATTATAAAGATTTTTGTAAATACAATTTTAATGATAGTGTAGAGCAGCAAAAATTGCTTTCCCCTCAAAGGTCCTTCTATCTGCACTAAGAATTAAAATGGAATAGATTAACAGGAGAAAATAAAATTTAACAGCAGACATTCAGAGAATCCACACAGACATGGAAATTCCAAAGACAGGCAAAAGGAGATAGTATGTGTCATTCTGAATAAGGAGAATGGGGCAAAGGATCTGGGACTTCAAAGGGAAAGAATGCAATTCACAGGAAGCTGAAAAAGAGTAAATGTTTGGTAAACAGATGTTTGCCCTGCCACATAGATTTGTTATTCAAATTCAATTTATCTCTGATAATAACCCTTATTCTGGAAAGACCCTCAACTTTAGATTATGCTATGTAGTTAAGGGACTGGCAAAAGCTTCTCTTGAATCCTTAGGGTCTTGATTACCTTCAGGTCAAAATAAGTCACATGACATAACTGTCCATTCTGGAAAGCCCCTTGGCCCGACAGTGGCAAAATATTCCATTATATTGAGGAGGGAGCAGAACTGCAACCTGCCCCCATCCCCTTTCCTGGGTAGAACCAGAAATCTACCAACTAAATGTTAATACCTTGCTAGAGGGGAAAAAACCTTAAACTTGAAAATGGCAAAGCTTCAGATATCTGGGTAATCTTGTAGGTCCTCTTTAGCATATGAAAGTTCTTTTGAAACCTCCCTTTTTCTTACTTCCCTTAACCCCACAGTATATAATCAGCCATTCCTCAAGACCAAGGGTACAGCATGTCTTTCTGCCCTCCGGTCCTGTCCCTGTGCTTTAATGAAACCACCATTTTGCACCAAAGATGTCTTAAGAATTCTTTCTTGGTCTTGGGCTCCGGACCTCACCCCACCAAACCTCATTTACATTCCAAAACCCCATCAATATGACCATGCAAAATGAGTTTCCCAAATATTGAATATTTGGGGTGCATTTAGAAATAAATCATATAACAATTTGTATTAATGTTTTATGCACAGGTTTTTAGATGTTTTTCTGATTATTTCTGTATAGAAGTCTTAAATGTGTAAAACAGAAGGTATATATATTCTTAAATTTTCTGGTACTTGTTTACAAATTGTTTTCTTAAAAAAAAAGATGGGTGCTTATTTCACTCAACACAGACAACCCTTGAGTATTCTCAAAAATATGCAAACGAGATTAATAAAAATGAAATAAATGGTTTTAATTCCCTAGATTAGTCAATTGTCATATGCTTTTAAGCAATTTGTGTGTCCTCTTTTATGAATTATTGCTTATAAGCTTTGCACATTAACAATGGAACAGTAAGATCCTAGTATTTTCCTTTATTATTGTGTGAGTGCTTTACATCTGAAAAATGCTAAGCAGGTGTCATAGTGGAGGCAAACATTTCCCTAGATTGTTGATTGTTTTTGTTTTCTTAAATTTTGCTTTAAAAACCCAGGTCACAGCTCCCACCCAGATGGGGATGGTGGTGTCACCCCCTCCCCATCAGCAATGAGATGACACTCATAGGCCCTGTCCCCTCAGCCATGGGCTGGCTTCTGGGAGGTAGGATGGCAGGGGCTGAGCCAAGTCTCACTGAAGGCTTATGCGCCTTCTCCACTCCCCCATGCCTCTGGCCTAGGCAAAGACAGGAGGCCACCAATGGCCCACACCTTGCTTGTGGGCCTGCACTCTGGATCTGGCAGGCTATTCTGCCCAGGCTGGCTTCCCTCTGCTGCCTGGCTCTGCGCTGCCTCTGACTCTGAGGTATTGT
>PISX010009561.1:0-75178 GCA_004024625.1 Mellivora capensis
GCACCTCCTGGATTTTGATGCTTGTTCCCTTTGCCATATTAGGGAAATTCTCTACAATAATTCTCTCCAATATACCTTCTGCTCCCCTCTCTCTTTCTTCTTCTTCTGGAATCCCAATTATTCTAATGTTGTTTCGTCTTATGGTGTCACTTATCTCTCGAATTCTCCCCTCGTGGTCCGTAGCTGTTTGTCCCTCTTTAGTTCAGCTTCTTTATTCTCTGTCATTTGGTCTTCTATATCACTAATTCTTTCTTCTGCCTCGTTTATCCTAGCAGTAAGAGCCTCCATTTTGATTGCACCTCACTAATAGCTTTTTTTATTTCAACTTGGTTAGATTTTAGTTCTTTTATTTCTCCAGAAAGGGCTTTTATATCTCCAGAGAGGGTTTCTCTAATATCTTCTATGCCTTTTTCAAGCCCGCCTAGAACCTTGAGAATCGTCATTCTGAACTCTAGATCTGACATATTCCCAATGTCTGTATTGATTAGGTCCCTAGCCTTTGGTACTGTCTCTTGTTCTTTTTTTTGTGGTGAGTTTTTCCGCCTTGTCATTTTTTCCAGATAAGAGTATATGAAGGAGCAAATAAAATACTAAAAGGGTGGCAAAGACTCTAGGAAAATGCCCTTTAAAGAAAAAATTGAATTAACTCCAAGACTAAAGAATCATGGGGAGAAAGCCATGAATTCCGCGGTTTGCTTTCTCCTCCTCTGGAGTTCCGCTGCTCTCCTTGTTAAGTGAACTTGGTCTTGGCTGGATTTCTTTTGATCTTCTGGGGGAGGGGCCTGTTGTAGTGACTCTCAAGTGTCTTTGCCCGAGGCAGAGCTGCACCGACATTCCCAGGGGCCGGGCTAAGTAATCCGCTCGGGTTCGCTTTCGGGAACTTTTGTTCCCTGAGCGCTTTCCGTAGAGTCCGGAGGATGGGGATGAAGCTGGCGGCCGCCCAGTCTCCGGCCCCGAGGAGCTGAGATTTCGGGGCCCCACTCGTCAGAGAAAAGCCCCGGCTACTCCCGTCTCCCTCGCCTCTGGCCGCGCTCCGAGCTCACCCAGCCTGCGACCGGTTCAAGGTGACCCCGAGCTGAGAGCTCACTCCTCGGCTCCATCTCTGTCGCTGGCTTCCCGCTCCCATACCTGCGAGCTCTGCGACACTCAGACACCCCCGATCCTTCTGTGACCCCGCGGGACCTGGGGCCACGCTGACCCCGTGTGGACTTCACCCCGGTGTAGCCTCTGGAGCGATGTCCCTCCGTGGAGCAGACTTTTAAAAGTCCCGATTTAGTGCTCCGTGGCTCCGCCGCTGGCCGGGAGCCGGCCCCTCCCCCCGCAGTCTATCCTCCCATCGCTTTCGATTCACTTCTCCGCCGGTCCTGCCTTCCAGAAAGTGGCCGATTTTCTGTTTTCAGAATTGCTGTTCTTCGTCTCTTTGATCTCCCGTTGGATTTGTACGTGTTTGCAGTGGTCTGATAAGCTCTCTAGCTGATCTCCTTCCACCCGATGTCGTCTCAGCAGCTACTTCTCCGCCATCCTGACTCCTCCCTCGTAAACAGGGTTTTTATATGCCCGTGATGGAACTGTGTTGAGGCAGTTCTTGGTCTGAAACAGGAATGGAAGAACATAAAAACCCAACAACGTACCTTTGAGCTTTTCAGAAGCATGGAAAATCTGCATTTAAAAACATTAATTTTGCTCCTTTCAAACCGTTCCTGATAGGGCAGCATTCCCAAGCTCACAGCAAAATCTAATTGCCGCTACGAAATCGAGTGGATCACTGAGTACGCGTGCCACAGAGATTATCTGGAGAGTAAAACCTGCTCTCTGAGCAGCGAGCAGCATGACATCACCGTTGACCTCCAGCCACTCCGACTGGACAGAGGTGAGGGGCGCTTCGAAAGGGAGCGGGAAGGCGAACGTGTGCGAAGGGGCCCACTTCGCCTCTGTCCCTGGGTGGGTGCTTCCAAGAGGGGTTCGGGTGTGCCCGAAGTTATGCCCTGACCCTCTAGCACCTGGGGACGTAACAGAGCCTCTCCTCATCTGTTCCCCTTTCTTTAGGTCCGTCCTCCTCTTACTATAATTCAGATGGGAAGGAATATATGTTTTATTTGAACGTCTGTGGAGAGGTTGAAGTACCGTTCTGCAGTACGAGAGAAGCCGCTGTTTGCCAAGTGAAGAAGGCTGAACCCTCTCAAATCAAAGTAGCTGGAAAATACCAGAATCAAACGCTGCGGTGTGTAAACAGTAATTCCAAGTGCATTGTGTCTGTTTTTGTGAAACGTTACTGACTCCCCTTGTCTCCTTCCTCCTTCCATTTTCCATAAAGTAACTGGCAGGTCCGTTGATCTGGCATTCTTTCCTGTCTAGCGTAGGCGAGTTGCCATTTGTCACCGATCCTGGCTCTCCAACAAGACCGTTTCTTATTGGAATTTCTTATTATGAAAACAGTTCGCTTTATCCTCTGTTGTGTGTAAGGAATCACACTGTAGGAAAGGTATTTCATTAGGTTAAGAGTTGATTCGGCTCCTGTATTTTAAAATACATTTTTCTGAGGAGTTCTGATTTTTCTCTGGCAGTTTGAGAATCTGAAATCCCATTAGCGTTACATCAAAGTTTGAAACAACTAAGAAAACGCATTCAGTACAGTTCCTGTGACCCGTAATTTGGTAGTCATCTTCACAAAAGCGTTATGAAAACGTAGCTCTCTGCAAATGAGTGCTGTCTAGGGTCGCTCAGGTGAGAGCGTGTTTATGGTAGTTGCTAGACACACTGTGTGTTTCTCCGGCCTTATTTATCTTGTACAAAATCCAAAACGAGTGGAAGAGTTTTCATGCTCACAGCAAAACCTTCAGTGCTTTCTTCCCGCCGGCTATTACTTTGAAGCAGGAGGACGACAAGCCCATACATTTGGAACTCATTTCCTTTAGACGTTTTTCCCCAGCTGGCCAGAGAGCTTGCTGTTTTATGTCAGTGCTGATGGCGGATGGTATGCAAAAGGCTTTGTGTGGAGACGTGTAACGATTCGAGCTTCTTTCTCAGTTCCGCCAACTCCTGTGTCTGTGTGTTGCAAACATCCAGGTACTCTGATGGGGACCTCACCTTGATCTATTCTGGAGGAGACAAGTGCAGCTCCGGCTTCCAGCGGATGAGTGTCATAAACTTCGAGTGCAACAAGACGGCAGGTGAGCGCCGGCGGCACGTCCTCGCCCATTGCCCTGACGGGAGCATGTGTGTCCTCAGGAGCCACGTGCAGATGGACCAGGCAGACGTTCTGCTTTGGACGTGACCCCCTCTGGTCCCCCGACTAGGTTGCTCTGTTGGAGTGGGTAGGAGTGCCCTTTCTACCCCATCTCACCCGTGACACACACATCCTGTTTCTATTTTCCTCTGCTCTCTATTTGTTTTGGGAAGGGGCCCAGCCCTGGGCTTGCTGGGGAAGCGTTTCTTTCTCGAATTCTGGCTCACACCAGAGCGTGTGCCGGTCAGCGGGGTGGGTTTGCTCCCCACTCTTGAGGGGTGGTCACTAAAGAGCTCTTCTTTTCTGAAGGAAGTCTCAAGACGACCCTTTCTGCAAATGAGCAGTCCCATGGTAGAGTCTGGGTGTGGGGTAATCACAAGAGGTCACAGGAGGGCAAGTTTGAGTGGAGCGTTTGGTTTTTCTGAGCAATGAGGATAAGCTTTCTTGAGGTCACAGTGATGCTAGCATTTCAGAAAGCTGTGCTGTGGTCCGTATCGTGATGCTCTCGGGCACAGTCTACGTCTGCAGGGAGTTGACGGGGTCCCATAGTTACCCGAGAACTGTCACACTCGTCGGCCTCCAGGCTGGGACCCCAGGCACACACAGGCAGGCTGGGCCTCTGCTCGGAGCTTGTACTGGAGCTGGCCTGCTTGTGGTGGGCTGCACCACCACAGAGGCTCCAGAAGCCCCCCGACCCCGCCGAGGGCCAGTCGTGATGAGGCAGGTTCCTGTGCAGTTCAGCAGGAGCTCAGGGAGGGGCAGCTGCACACGACGTAAACTGCTGGAGGCTCGTGTCGGTGACGGTGAAGGGGGTCAGTGACGGTGAAGGGGGTTGTGATCCGCACCAGGCTCTAGTACATCGCCTCGGCAACAGGCGAGGAGGGAGCTTGGAGTAGAGCAGATGGGAAGGCTTTAAATCAAAGTGCCCTTCACTCCTGTGCCTCCCGCCCCGCCTCTGCTTGTGTTCCTGGGGCATGCACTCCGGTCTCACCCTGGAACCTGCTTTGGTAACATCCACGTTCAAGTGGATTTGTTCAATATACGTTTGTCCTCATCCGTCTGCTTAGACCCCGTGAGGCCCCAGGATGCCGTTAAGGCTGCGCACTTTCCGGGCGCTCAGACCCGAAGCGTAGAGGGAGAGATGGCACGGAGCCTGGAGTGCGGGTCGTGCCGGCTGGACCAGGGCTGCGGGTGAGCACGGCAGCCGGGACCCTGTCGGGAGGGAGGCAGCGAGTCAGCGGTTTGGGGTGTGGGCAGCGAAGCTGATCAGGGCTGTCGGGAAACAGGAGGAGCTCGGTGAACTCCGTGGGCCGAGTCGCAGTAAGCCAGGCACGGAGGTCGGGTGGCCGTGGGGACCGGTCTCTGTGGCAGAGGGAGCGGCTCATGCAAAGGCCTGAATGTGGGCAGGTGTGACTAGGTCAGAGCTTCGGATTCTGAATGTGGCTAAAGATGACCCTCAAATGGAGGGTGAGAAACATGTGAGTCCTGCCGAGGAGTTGGCTTTTCTGTAGAAATCAGTGTGGAGTCCCTAGGGCTTGAGGTGGAGGGTGAATGACTGCTTTGGGCGCTTCTCGCATGTGGTCTGAATGCCCCGCTGCCCTCCCCAGACTCCCCGTCCTCCTTCCGTCCTCCTCACTCCTTCAGGCTTTTAGGGGACTGCCTCTGAAGTCCAGCCCTTCCCCGGTGTCCCCAGGCCTGGGAAATGTGCCCTGCTCCTCATGATGTGTCCCCAGGCCATCAGGCCCCTGGGCGCCTGCCCTCCCCTGCTGGCCGAGCTGCTTCGCTGTTGGCCGACTCCTGTGGTTCAAGTCTCCCTTCGACCTTGTCTTTACCCCTTTTGGCCCCGTTCTTTTCTGGGCTTTTTATAAATGACTTGGCTGAGATCTTTGCGCGTGCACTGATCTCATTTGAGCGTGCTGGGTAGATAGAATAATGATCTAAATAGATCCCAGCGGGCGAGGGGGATATTGAGAAGGGTACATAGTCTGGGACGGCTGGGATGAGGCGCCAGCACTCAGACCTTGTGTGGAACATGCTGAGGCTGAAGAAAGCGCTGATGGCCATCTTTCCCTCCTTTATCTTTATCGCTAAAGGTTTTCAAACATACGAGTAGAACGTTACAATGGCAATTTATATGCTCGCCATCTTTATTCAACAGTTGCTAGTATTTTGGCACATTGGCTTCATATAAACTTTACGTCAGCCCCAGTGGAGCAGAACTTCCCACCCCATGTCCACTCCTTCTTGTGACCTCGGCCTCTCGCCGGCCCGACAGGGTTCACAGAGATGTCCTCACGCGGAAACTTAGTGTCTCCCTAGGCTGTTTGAGTTAGGGTGGTGGCAAGAAGACCGGACGGGGAGATGTTAGAGGTTTTGTGAGAGGTTTTGAGCCTGCTCTCACGGTGGAGTTGGGTCATAAAGTATTTACGACTCCTTCCAGCTCTGTGATTCAACTTCAGACTTTGGAGCAAACTATGTGCTGTAAAAGTTACTGCATTATTATTTTGTTCAAACTTAAATTTAGAGTTCTTAGAGAAAAATCCCTTGGTGGATTTTGTTTATTTGGATAAATGTAATAATGTAATTTTTGTATATGAATGGGTGTTAATTGGTTACATAATATGATGTGGTTTATAGTTTTAACTTGGATGTTCTAGAATTATATATGTTCACGATTCTAGGGCTCAAGTATTTTTAAGGCCCGGAGGTGCATGCATTCATTCTTCGAGCCCGTGTGCGTGCACATACACATGGCCTTTTGTTCGGCAGCTAACATCTAGTTCACTGTAATGTGATACTTACTATTGGGGATCTTGTCAGGGAAGGATATGAAATCGGTTTTTTTTTTTGGATGAGTGATATATTAGAATAGGGTGGCACGAAGCTGCCCACAAATTTAACTGGCTCACTACATTAAAGGTTTATTTTCTTCAGTTCAGGGCAGGTCATTGGAGGTGCTGGCAGTGGGGCTCCGGTCCACAGGCCTGTCTCGTGCTTCCCATCCCGTGGTGTTGCTCTCTGTAGACTTGGCCTCCGAGGGTTCTGCAGAATGGGAAAAGCATTTTTTAAGAAATGGGCTAGAATTAAGTGGCATAGCCCACCCTCGGAGGCTGGGAGGCTGGAAAATGCAGTCTAGCTGTGCAGCTAGAGGGAGAATTTAAACTAGTTGGGTGAGTGGGTAGCTTTGTCTTTGCTGAAGCGTGAGGTGGGACGATGCTGTAGGCGGAGAGGGACTGGGTTCCATGGGAGGAACTCATTCCCCCCTGAGCTGGGTAGTTCCGGCTTTATCACTCTTCTGCAGTTCGCTGGGTGGTGAAAAAGGAATGTGAGTCAAGATGCACACCAGTGACGAAAACGGGCTCTCCCTCCTCAGTAAATTTCAGATACAGAATCAGCTCCAGAGTGGGGCTGGATACTCAGACCAGGCCTAGTATCATTTAATGGTTTGTAAACTTCACCTGCTGAAAGGCAAATGCAGCAAATACTCCAGGTTCATGGGAAACACAGATCTTTTCCAGATAGTGAGATGCAAACCCAGACAGACCCAGCAGGAGTAAGCTGTCCCCAGTCATGCGGGCAGGGTGACTGGCGAAAGAGTTCCTTCGCTGTGGGTGGAGGGAGGGCCCAACAGTCCCAACCGGAGAGGGTGGGCTCTTTGTTGTCCAAAGGGAAGCTGGGAGTGCTGCATCTTAAGAATGGCTTAAAGTTGGGACGCCTGGGTGGCTCAGTTGGTTAAGCAGCTGCCTTCGGCTCAGGTCATGATCCCAGCGTCCTGGGATCGAGTCCCACATCGGGCTCCTTGCTCAGCAGGGAGCTTGCTTCTCCCTCTGCCTCTGCCTGCTACTCTGTCTGCCTGTGCTCTCTCTGAGAAATAAATAAATAAAATCTTAAAAAAAAAAAAAAAAGAATGGCTTAAAGTCCACTCATGTAAGAGAAGAAAAAAAGGAAAGAAAAAAAGCCTCACAGTAGTGTAGGGAAGTATTGCCTTGTGGTTATGGTTATGAGCCAGACTGTCTGGGTTTGAATCCTGGCTCCTCTGCTTTCTAGCTGGGAAACCATACGCAAATTGTTTACCCCCCCTTAATCTATAAAAATGGGGCTAGAACTGTACCTGTGCCATGGGATTAAATATGCCAAGATCTGTCAAGTCCTCAACCCTGAGCCCGCTTTATGCAGACCGCCCCCCTGTAGCCCTTCGATCCTCGGTGCCTGGTTCAGGTCGTGTTCTGTACACACCGGCTGCTCTTGCTGGTATTATAATTATAGTGTTTATAATATTAAAGATTTAAGAGAAGTTGCAATCAAAACATCATTTGCCCTTGGTACAAAATATTATTTCCCTTTCCTTTAGAACATTGTGCACTTCAGGGCACCAGACCTCAAGAAAGGCAAATCATGCAGGAGGTCCAGAGGAGAGTTGTTAAACCATCAAGGGGTGGAAAACAGAGCTCTGTGCCAGCGGTCCACCAGCTTGGAAAGATGAGGGGATATTTCTAGTAAGGGAAAAATGACCAAAGTTTGCCGAATCCCAGGCTGTGTGGATCAGGGCAGTGGCCCAGGAAGTGCTGGCTCTCAGGCCGGAGCTGAGCCATCAGGGCCCCCTGGACATGTGGCGAGCAGAGCATGGGACCCTGATGAAGGCCTGAGGGTCGAGGATGCTGGGATGTCTGGAGGTGTGCCTCGGGCTTTGGGAGGGCACATGGGTCTCGGCACACTTCGATGGGGTGGCTATCCCCAATGACCCTTTCGTTTTAGGTTAGAGATGAATCTCAGGGAACTCGCCCTGCTCGTCATTGCATCATAAAGCCAGCGGCGCTCCTAGAGCTCGAGCTCTGGTCTCTGTCCGCCTTTGGGTGAATCCCTTGTTGTCTGATGCAGGGGCCACTCATGAGCCTGTTCGGGGCTGACCACGGCCCGTGCGTGGCAAGCCCTGCCCGGTGGCTTACATGTTCTCGTCAGGCACCCATTTCATGCCCACGGCGAACGTGTTGTGAACAGCCTGATGGCTTACTGAGACCCTCCTACCAAGGTGGAAGGGACAGAGGCCTGCCACTGAGGGGTTTAGGATTGTCTGAGACACCAGAGAAGCCTGTCCAATCTCTGACACTTCTGATGTCTGGGGCTTGGCACTGCCCGGCTGGCATTGGTGGTCAGCGGGCTGACTAGGTTTCGGCCACATAATGGAGTGCTTGTTTTTTCCCTTCTCAAATTGCACAGTTAATGATGGGAAAGGAGTGCCTGTATTCACCGGGGAGGTGGACTGCACCTACTTCTTCACGTGGGACACCAAGTACGCCTGTGTGAAGGAGAAGGAGGATCTCCTCTGCAGTGTGACTGACGGGAAGAAGCGATATGACCTGTCGGCGCTGGCCCGGCACTCAGGTAGGACCCGCGCACCCCGTGGGGCTCCGTCCGCCTGGTCACGGGCACCTTCTCTTGCCTCTTTCCCTATGAGAACCTTTGGAAATGCTCTTTTCTCGAACTGTTAGCTAATTGTTTCCTGGCCTTTCCCCCTCCCCCTTTTCACGCAGCAGTTGTACAAATTATTAGGAATGATGCTGAATTAGGAGGTAAAGTGTCTGAGTTTGAGGTTGGCATGACTCTTCTAATTGGGATGCCCTGGCTAATCTTATCCTAGTTTAGTAGAAAGTGCCAAGTCCCGGGCCTTGAACTTTGGGATTGGAACGTTTTTTATTTTAGATACACATTCTTGTTGCTAAGAAAGTAGATCTTGAAAGTTCTCCTGACACACACGCAGGCACACGTTTGTATCTGTGTGTGGTGTGGATGGTAACCAAACGTGGGGGCTCTCCCACAGCCTCCCCCAGATCAAGTCACGACGTCGTCCACCTGACACGACTGCCGTGTTCCATGTCGCTTACATCTCAGTTAAAAACCGTCAGCAGCGGGAGTTTAGAGTCCTACAGCAGCCCGATTCAAGCGGGCCATGTTCCCACCTCGCCCCCGGCCCGTCGGGCTTCAAGGGTGGGACAGTCGTCGTGAAGGCCGATGTGGCTGGGGTCACTCTCTGTTTTGACCCCCATGCTTTCCCCCGTTGTCTTACTGTCTCTTTTCCCGTCTCTAAAGTGGGGTCTGCATTTCCTGTGCAACCTCTGATGCTTGTGGGGCTGAAAGGAGAATGGGCTGGGAGCCCTTGGATGCCATGTTCCTCGCTGCATCCGAGTGACGAGGTCTGTCCCTGAGACCCAGCTTCACGGTAGAGACCGGCCGAGCTGGAGGTAGTCTGCTCCGCAGGTGTCGTGGGCCATAGGCTATGTGGCAGGCACCAGACCGGGTCCTGGCGAGCGCGACCCCTGCCCCAGGCCTTTGAACTTCATGGGGGGTGGGGGTGGGGCGTGTGTCAAGAGACCAAGTGCTAAAAATCGGGGTTCCCAACAGGGAAGCTGAATCTAGTTGGGACAGTTTTAGTTTTACCCTTTTGGCAGCCCTGGGATTAGGTATAAGTAGAAGCAAATTGCGTCTGTAGAGATAATATCTGAGGTAGAATGCTTGCCTAGAGTCACGGAGATACCCATGCCGTGGGAGTGATGACTCATGCGCGCTGAGCCCTCATCTGCTTTGGACAGTATGATAGTAGAAGGAGGAATTCCTCTCTTGTAAGGAGTGTCGGAGAGCTCCTTTTTGACACGAGACCTCTCTAAATGTTCAGGTTGGTGAACTACCTTGGCAGCAAATGTACTTTGTGCGTTAGTCACTCAGCACCCGGTCAGCTGGGAGTGATGCCATGGTTCAGTGCTGGTACACACGTGTTTGTGAAGAGCTCGGCTTGGAGCGGTAGAAAGAGAACACGGTGTTGTGCGTGGTCCTGAGTGAGTTGTGTGCCTCCTGTGGGCCTCAGCTTTGTCTCACTACGCTGGGTGGTACTGTGAGAGCCCGTTGTCTGGCACTGTTGTTTAAACGCCACTGCGTACAGACACACCCAGGGGCCGGTGAGCGATACAGAGACACATGCGCTTACGCAGCCGAAGTGTGCCCCCTCCTTGGGCTCTCCAGGGACCTGGGCGTTTCCTTAGGACCCACGCAGACTGCTGAGGTTGCCTCAGAACTCCTTCCTTGCCAGCTTCAAACAGTCCTCCTGCCTTACAGCTTGTCAGCTACCCCACTCCCCCTGGCCTTGTCCCTATTTGTCTTTGCATGGCCTCCTATGGGCTCTTCTCCGTTGTTGACATTGGCACATAGCTCTTCAGAGTAACTGTTACCCTAACGAGTGGTGGCCTTTCCCTTCTGAACCCCAGCATCCTGTCTGTAAAAGGAGTGCCTTCAGTCTCTGTATGCCCTTCACACACATTTCTAATTCGTCCCTTTGGCCACTGCTTGTGGGACACCTCTGATTCAGGGTCCCGCTCTTTCCACTTGCGTGCGTGCCCTCGACCCTCTGTGAAGTTCTGATTCTGTTCATACGTGACCGGATCACAAGATGTTTGAGCTCAGGGACCCGTGTGTCTCATTATTTTCCTGACACAGAGCATGGTCTGCACTCGGTCTGCTGGTGGGGAGGCGGGGGCAGGTGTCTTTGACCTTCCTGGTGGTCGGAGGAGGGCGTGGGACCGAAGGCGTGGTGCTTGGCCAGGTGCAAGGCACAGGTTGCCATCTGGATTTGCTTTTCCATTTCTGATTTCACACTTCGGTGCTTGGGAAAGTTTCGCTGATTGATTCTCTGTCCCTATCTCGTGGTAAGACTACTCTTCTGAGGAGGTATTGGGGCGTGCTTTGTTTCTGTCCCATGAAGTGCGAAGCCTGAAGAGCTCAGTGAATTTCTGTGCCTTTGGTCTGCTGCATCCAGAAACGTGAGTACTGGGGTTTAGGGACTACGTGCTTGGTGAGCTTTGGGCCTTTTCCTTTGGCTTAATCACCATTTATGGTGTGACTCAGAGAGAAATAATCATTGCCTTTGGCTAAAAGAATTTTTTTTTCTTTTAAAATTACAGAAGTGGAACGGAATTGGGAAGCTGTGGATGGCAGCGAGGGGGAAACAGAAAAGAAGCACTTCTTCATTAATATCTGCCACAGAGTGCTGCAGGAAGGCCAGGCCAGAGGCTGCCCTGAAGACGCGGCCGTGTGCTCTGTTGGTGAGTTGTGCTCAGAGCGGGGCTCATGGTAGTGGTTTTCCCAAAGGCACGTAGAACTCGGCTGCATCCGGTTTGGAGCGAGTTAGAGAATCCTCCTGTGGTTTCTGTCAGTCTCCTCTCTCTGGGTTCAGCGTATCCAGGACGGGGAGGAAAGAAGGTTCGTGACTCACATGTAGGTAACCGCTTGGTGTGCTCTAGAAACTAAGTGCTCCACGGCCAGGGAGTGGCCAGAGCCGGCTGAGGTGAGCTGCCCCTGTAACTGGGGACAGAAGGAGCCAGGTTGGGAATTACTTGGTCATCTTTTCCCTTTGTAACTTGGAGAATAACATTGCCAGTACTTGTGTGAAACTGATTCTGAGTTTTTAACAGCTTTACTGCCCGTGACTGTTAAGTTTACGGCTTTGGACAAGTGGCATCCCATCGTACTCTCCGTAGAAGGGTACTTGTGCCCCTTGGGTTCCTTCTGTTGTAATTCTGCCGGTCCCAGGGTCCTCCTGCAGAGGCTGCACGCTAGTCATTTGCCACTGAAGACTCACTCGGAAAATGAGAGGCGGGGGAGTAATCAGAGTCTGCTACAAGCATTAGATAAGGAGTTGTGAACCCAGGTTGGGTTTTGGGAATTACCCCGGTTTTCCGAATTGCTGATGTGTCTCCCGAAGCCGGTCCAGGCACGCCCATGCCTCTGTGTAAGCAGGACTGGGGACAGAGTTTCAGGGCTTCGGAGTAAAAGTCAACGGACTCGAGAACGAAGTAGTCACCGGCCTGGCTTGCTGGACAGGTTCAGTTAGTTTCTGCTTTGGTCCCGGGACAAACTCTAGCCTCTTGCCTGTGCTTTCAAAAGACCCGTGTTTCAGGGGAGCCAAGGCCCTGGAAGTCAGGGAACAGTGTTACTTTCTGGGATGGTGTGACGTGTGTGCTTGCTGTCTGTCTCCCGGGCCCATGGAGCAAGACGTTGTTTATCGTTACTGCTCTGTCCCAGGGGGCCTAGACGTGGCCTCGGTGTCCTCACGTGGCTGCCACGGCCAAAACCGTCCCTCGAGAAAAACCCACCGACCGCGGGGCCGGACTGGGTGGGCTGGGAAGAGGTCACAGTACCCTGCTGGGTCCTGGCTGATGCGTTTGCATCTCTTCTTCCTCGTCATCATTTATAATCACGTCTTCTGTTTTCCCTTTCTTCCAGATAAGAATGGATTTAAAAGTCTAGGCAAGTTTATTTCTTCTCCCACGAAAGAGAAAGGGAACCTCCAGCTCTCCTATTCCGACGGTAGCGACTGTGGCCACAAGAAGATAACAACTAACATAACACTCATCTGTAAGCCAGGTGAGCCCTTTTGAGAAAGGGGAGAGGCGACGTGTGCTGGTGGCTTCTGTACCGGGTGAGACTGCGCCCTTCCTTTCTGTTTCTCACGGGCCGCTGCCGAGAGGGGGAGGTAGAAAGGGTTCGTACCACACATTTCCAGTTCTAGAAGCTACAGAGGTGGTCTGTGGATTTGAGCCCCCAGCCCCCATCCAAGACCAGTCCAGAAATGGAGAAACCATATGGTGTCGAGAGCGTCATGTTGCAATTTTCCAAATGAGTCATGGGTCTCAGCGCGGCTTCCTCTTCCTCGGGTCTGATACCGTGCGGCTGTGCGGCTGCTTTACTTCCTCCAAAGGGGGAAAATCGTAAGCGCTTGAAAAATGTCCGTGATCTCACCCTTTAGAGACAGTGCTCTTCTTCACTTATCTTTATTTATGGTTTACATTGTTTTACAGGGTCAAAATCTGTATATGTTCAGAATTTTTTTTTTCAGTGTTCTTCAAAACATGGCATTTTATGAATACTCTTCTGTGTTTCGCAGTTATAGTTGTAATTTTTAGGGACTTCCTTGTTGATAATGGTTTGGTCTTACTATTTTTAACCATTTTCCCTTTTGTTGGATTAATAGCATGGTTCCAGGGCTGGTGATTGTGCTGTTGCAGGTCCCCTGTCCGCCTCCTGTTGAAATATTTTCTTTGGATAAGTGGCCAGCTATGGGAGAAGGTCAAGGGCTAGGACTATTTTTTTGTTTTTAGTGTTTTTTGAATTATGGGTAATATATATGTAACACAAAATTTATTGTTTTTAGGAAACTGTAGTAAAATGCGCATAACATGAAGTTCAACATTTGGCCTTCCTAGGGTGTCCGGTTCAGTGGCATGAAGCACATTTCCAGCGTCGCGCTGCCATCACCACCGTCTGCCTCCAGAACTTTCTCATCTTCCCACTCCGTCCTCACTGAACACAAGCTCCCCACCCCTGTCCCTGGCAACTGCCCTTCTTTCTTGCCTCCACAGGTTTGACTACTCTAAGAACCTCATGTCAGCGGAATCCCAGTATTTGTGGGACTATTTTTAGTTGAGGACCGATTAGTGATACATTTGTCTTCCTCACTGACAGGTGATCTGGAAAGTGCTCCAGTGTTGAGAACCTCCGAGGATGATGGCTGCTTCTATGAGTTCGAGTGGCATACAGCTGCCGCCTGCGTGCTGTCCAAGACGGAGGGCGAGAACTGCACGGTCTTTGACTCCCAGGCAGGTGTGTGCCCGCACACCACCTTGGTGGGGTGCCCTCTCCAATGGCTTAGGTTTTTTTTTTCTTTCCTTAAATATTGCCTGTGAGACTTTAAGAGCCACCCCATTTGAGAACTAGACTGACACTGTTTCACCAGAGTTCTGGTGTCTGTGGCGATAACGAGGAAGCTACTACCTCTTAGGTGCATGGTAGAGGGCGGTGTGCACTGAATACAGAATGTGAGGACCACAAGGGAATGAATGGTGTTTGGAAAGGCTCTTGGCATAAGTTAATGGCCTAGAAACCCGCCTTTGACTTTTCAAGAAGGTCACTGCATTGTGGTCATCCGGCTTCACATGGACTGGTTTGTTGTTCATCGGTGGTTTTGGGCCTTGAGTCTGGTTTTAGGTTAACGCAGTAAAGCGGGCATGGTGGTGGCAAATCCATCTCCAGGGCAGATGTCCGCCAGCGCAGTTCCGGTGGCCTGAGGGGAAAGCATCTCTTTGGCCATTTTGCGGCTCCCTGCCCGTGGCCAGTTCCGGGGAAGATTGTCTTTGAAGCTGTGAGCCTGGGGCCACCCTTCTCGACGGTGGTCCGACTGACCTTACATATGGCGTCGTTTTCACTCTTCCTTAGGGTTTTCTTTCGATCTGTCACCTCTCACAAAGAAAAATGGTGCATATAAAGTTGAGACAGACAAGTATGACTTCTACATAAATGTTTGTGGTGCAGTGTCTCTGGGTTCCTGTCCGCCGGGCTCCGGAGCCTGTCAAGTAGCAAAAAGGCAAGTAACTTCCTTTTTAGTTATGGACTTTCCTTAGATATCTCATACTGACAGGTGTTTTATTCAGGAGTAGGTGTGTTCTCCACAGACATCATTGCTTTTCAGGGAGCGTTCAGCTCTAAGAAGCCCTGGCCTCAAAAGCAGAGGATGCCAGGAGCTCGATTTCCTGGAAAGGGAGCAGGCCACACGCACGCTCGCAGTTTATAATACCTTACTTCAGCAAAGCTTGCGTGTCTCGGTTGTTAGATACGCACATGTTTCTCTGTTCGGTGTAGTAATAGCTCAGGGGGGGTGGTTGTACCTTAAACCAGCTATGCTGAGTGTGGCCTTGGGTCCTAGTGTGGGGTGAGGCTGCCCTTCGGCCCCACCACAGACCCCGGTGATCTGTAGCCCTGGGTCGCGGACATTACCCCCGCGCCCCCCACCCCCGCACTGCGGTGGCCTTGCTCCGGGTCACAGCATGACAGCCCTCTGGCCCTGCTCTCCTTCCTGAGATGCTTGTTTGCTTGTTTTAGTGGTAATAAGGCTTGGAACTTGGGACTGAGCAATGCTAAACTGTCCTATTACGATGGCATGATCCAGTTGAACTACAAAGATGGCATGCCCTATAATAATGAAAAGCACACACCAAGAGCCACACTGATCACTTTCCTCTGTGACCGAGAGGCCGGAGTCGGTGTACCTGAGTATCAGGTAGGAGTTGTGTGGCGTGTGCACGCGTGGGCTTCCATCACCGATGAGAGCTGGGAGGGAGAGAACGCTGGTCTGGTAAAGGCAGGGGGCAAGAAAACAGTGGGTAGAACAGGGCTGGTGACTTCTCTGGAATGAAATGAGGTTCTGACCATAGGTGAGGCGTGAGCTGTGGTCTTTCCTGGGGAGAAGCCATCAATGTGTCTGGCTCCCTGAGACACAGGACCCTGTCATGGGCCCTTTATTTGGAAGCAGAGCTATTATTCGTCTGGTTTCTTGGCCAATCAACATCTCCTATGATTTTAATTAAACTTTTTAGATTTGCCAGGGTACGTAGGCAGCATTCATCCAAGCTGGTTATTCTTTGGGCCGTACACCTCGGTGGTTACCCATGACCCTGTTGATTTTGTTCACAAAACTTGCATCAGAAATTATGCTGATGCTACTCAGCTGAGTCCTAATCTATTACTGGGACATCGTCGTTTGTAATAAGACAGGTGTAGACGGGCAAAGTAGGCTTTCTTTCCTGTGGTTCTTACTTACAGAAAATGCCCGCCATTTCTTAAATGCTGACTTTGTGTTAACGTTCTGCTTTTTCTTTGCCATATGTCCCGTTTCTCTCCTTGTCACGCGATCAGGAGGAAGATAACTCCACCTACAACTTCCGGTGGTACACTAGTTATGCCTGCCCAGTGGAGCCCCTGGAGTGTGTGGTGACCGATCCCTCCACAATGGAGCAGTACGATCTCTCCAGGTGAGGCCAGGGCCAGCCCGCCCTTGACCTTGGCCCCGGCCTGGGTCCAGGTTGGCTTAGGCTTGGCTGGTGAGCTCATAACTGGGTGGATAATGGGGAGTCAAGTAAGTTCTGGGGGTGCAGGGCCAAGATGGGGAGTTTTAAGCAGAAGGAATTCTAACAGCGGTCTGGTCACCTTTGTGATGTTGACTGCTCTTTGTCATAGCAAAGTCTGGCTTCAGTTGCATCATTTACAACGCGGACTATCAGTACAGAGGTGTGGGGGAGGGGACTGGTACAGGGTCGGCTGCATGCGAGTTCAGTGAAGGTCAAGCTAGTCGTGGGTGTTGTGAGTCACGGTGAGCTGCATCCCGTGGTCTGACGGGTAGGGCAGTTTCGTTCTGTCTGTCGTAACTTCTTAGAAACAAGTTGTCGGACTGGGATCTGTTAGCGTCAGAAGCATGCATTTTGCCTTCACATTTTAGTCTTGCGAAATCCGAGGGTGGTCGTGGAGGAAACTGGTACGCCATGGACAACGCGGGCGAGCACAGCTCGTGGAGGAAATACTATATAAACGTGTGTCGCCCTCTGAACCCGGTGCCGGGCTGCGATCGGTACGCGTCAGTGTGCCAGATGAGGTACAAGAATGACCAGGTGGGTCTCGCCCTCCCTGCAGAGCACGTGACTCGGCGGGTGGAGGCGGGTGGAGTGGCCCCGGCCGCTGGGACAAAGCCCCCTGAGCAGGAGGAGTGCCCCCCACACGTGATCACACTGGAGTCATTGTTCGGATTTAGAACTTCACGAAATGCCTTGGAGCTGGCGGCCTCCGATCACGGCACGGGGTGGAGGACGCTCTGATGCCTGGTTGTGACGGAGCTCACGAGTGTCTTTCAGTCTGTAGCCCTCTGTGAAGAATGGTTTTTGGCTCCAGAGGCTCTTGCTTCCGCTCACGCCGGGGAGCGTGGCTCGGGACCGTTGCTGTGGCTGTGGTGGGGCCACGCGTGCTCCCTTGCTTAGGGCGCCGGGCTGCACCTCCTCCCCGATCGAGCGCGGTGACTGCCACAGCCTTGGGCCCTTTGCCTGTGCTCTTCGTGCTCAGGGAATCTTAAAATAAAGATGTACATGTGCTGCTTTGAAAATAGGGCATGGTACGTCGGGAATGTACTTTTCCTGGCGCCTGTCATGTGGCAGCTTGGAGCGCGCCCTGGTGGGTCAGAGTGACATTCCCCGCTGTGTGTGTGCGGGCACACCCGTGTGTGCACTGTCTGTTGGAGCGATGGCCTCAGAGTACAGTCAGTCCTTGTCGTCCATGGATTCTGGGTTTGCGAATCACTGCCTTGCCAGCACAGGTCTGTGGCCCCAGGTCAAAACCTGCAGTGCCCCAGTCCTTTGTGGACGTGTGTGCAGTGGCCCCAGAGTGCATTCCTGGTGGAGGTGGGGCCAGGCGAAGCTCTGCCTTCTCGAGGTCTGTACGACCGACGACCGTGGACGGGGACATGAGGGGCTGTGTGGGGTCTGGGGCAGGGCTCGAGGCCCACCTTGGATGCCTGTTGGGACGGCCTCAGACCCACCACTCACAGGTCTGAACCTCCTTTCCCCTTTCATAAAATAAAATAGAGTGTGCCAGCAGGAGTTCTCAGGATTTAAGATCATCGTCTCTGTGGGATGGTGTCTGCATAGGTACGTGTTTACCTGGCAGTGACGGGGCGATGTTTGGGGTGACTTCATGGATGACGAGTGCTGTGAATAACAAGAATCAAGTGTAGCAGTCAGGAAGCCTTGTTTTCTCTGCGGAGGGAAAACCTAATAGACCCGTTTGTTTGCAGGGCTCCTTTTCTGAGGTAGCGTCCATCAGTAACTTGGGGGTCGCAAAGGCAGGCCCCATGGTGGAGGACAGCGGCAGCCTCCTCATAGAGTACGTGAACGGCTCGGCGTGCACCACCAGCGACGGGAGGCTGACCACCTACACCACCAGGATCCATCTCGTCTGTTCCAGGGGCGGCCTGGTAAGGCGCGCTGCCCATGACCTTGCTTCCTTCAGGGTCTCCTGTGGCGAGGTGCCAGTAGATGTGTCTCTTCTGGAGAGGAAGGAGTCTGGGGTGGTGGGTCCTCTCAGGGTTTTGTGTGGACGCTATCCTGTCCCTTAGTTCTTGTCAGCTGGTGGTGGAGGATCCTGACGGCAGAATAGGTCTTAGGGACATTCATAGACAAGGAAGCTGGGGTCAGTGCCGCTCAGGGCCGCAGATGAACAGTGAGAGCTATGTGTGTAATTTGTGGGCAAATGAAGGCCAGGAAATAGAGAAAGTTACAGAGATTGCTTCTGGCCCTGAGTTCCTCGGCGAGGGCAGAACAGAAGAAAAAATTCCACAAATAAAACTGCTCTGGGGGTCATTGTATGGTCCCAATCGTTTTCCTAAAAAAAAAAAAAAAAAAAATCAGTAAAATGTATATATAACATAAAATGTACCATTTAAGCCTTTTTTAGGTGTTCAGTTCAATGGCATGAAATACCTTCATGGTGTTATGCCCTATCCCTGGCTCTCATGCTCAGAACTTGGCTGTCACAAACCCAGTCGCTTTTTAACCTGGAGTTTCGCATTTATATCTGGGTCATGTGTTTTTTGAATAATTGCCAGACTCTTAGACGAATACAGAGTGGAGATAACGGAATTCACACTTATAATCAAATAAGTTATTTAAAGGGTCTGGTACGCGTGCTGAGTACAGCTTCCTCTGGCTTCATCGAAGGAAGAGCACAGTGTATCCAGTGCCGGCAGTCCCGTGGACTTTGTCCCCCACATTCCAGGTGCCTTGCAGATCCCGAGGTCTCTGTGTCATTTGCAAACACACGATTTTTTCCAAGAGATGATTTATTTAGAGGTCAAGAAGGTCTCTGATAAGGGGATGAAGTTATTAGCTGGGTGAGCGTGGGCCGATATTGTGCAAGAGAGGTGTTCCATGACCGAACGGTAAACACACTCCGTGATTAGCCTGGGGTTGAGTTTGCTGCTTTCTTCCTCAGTCCCAGGAAGGGTTCCCGGCTGCCCAGCCCAGCCCTTGCCATCCTCTGGGCATGTCTGTGACCCCTCCTTAGAGCCTCATCTGCCTCCCCCTTCCCACTGTGCTTTCTCGTTGCCGTGGACATACTGGACTGTTCCAGGCGGTTTTCTGGGGTTCTCAGGTTTCCAGCTTTCCTGTGACACCTTATGTGGACTGTGTTGTGTTTTCAGAGTGGCCTCCCATAGTCACTGTATCTCTGAGGGCCTGTGTGGGGCTGGCCATGCCCCGTGCAGCCAGAGACCGTGAGCAGGGGTCATGTCTGCAGGGTTCCGCAAGCCATGGGACTTTCAGAACTTTCACGGCTAAAGCAGCTCCTTTTCACAAACACACTGTGGAGCAGTAGGGACTGATGTGCTTTTGTTTTACTGGGATGGGTGTCGAGGCCAAGAGGGTGGGGGACTTCCAGGTCCGAGGGTGCTTGGTGGGCAAGGTGTGGGCTCCCCATCAGGCGACCGCCATTTCCTTCTCCTGCGAGCCTGGGCCGGAGTCCTGACTCCCTGGGCCCCTGTGTTCTTGTCTATGTACACACGGTGGGTGATGACAGAACCGGGTTCCCGGGGTCATGGGAGGCTCTGTTGAGAAATGCTAACAGAACTCCCAGTGGCGTGATGAACTCTCTCGGTGTGAGCCGCTGTTGCTGCAGAACGTGGTCCCGCGCATGTTTGGGGAACTTTTCTCTCAAACACACCCAGAAAAGTGCACAGAGTGTACGTGACATGGACAGCTGGGAGCACACTCACACTGAGCTGGGAGCAGCTGCATGGAGCATGGGCGCCCCTTCCAGTCACTTCTCTGCCCCTGCGCTGGCCTCTGACCCCACAGGTCACTTCTCCCCAGTTTTCGGCTTATGTGGGTGAGCTCTCAGTGCCTGGCTTCTCACCTTGCGTGTTCTTAGCATAGAGCGTTTCTCTAAGCACGGGCTTAAACGCAAGACTTGGACCCCGGTTGTGCCATTTACTGCCCCGTGACCTCAGGTGAATTTCGTGACATCCAAGCCTGAGAGGTACCATCTTTTTAGTAGGACTAATGAGGACATTACATCGTAACTAGCTAGTGCACACAGGCGGCTGGCTGATCACGGACACACGGTTAAAAGTTCAGTAGGGTCTGGCTGGTTTCATATACGAGGCCACTGCTGTCTTGGGGAGATTGAGCCGTCCTGTCATGCTGACTGTCCCCCGGTTTACTCTTTCAGAATCCTCACCCCATATTTTCCCTCAATTGGGAGTGTGTGGTCAGTTTCCTGTGGAACACAGAGGCCGCCTGTCCTATCCAAATAACGACGGACACAGACCAGGTACGGGTGCGGTCGTGGGGTGTCTCGGTGAGCCGGCTCTGAACCTTCCCGCCCGGGTGTCCCAGCTCTGCACCCGCCCCTTCCCTCATGCTTCCAGGTCTGTTAGTGGCGCCCCCGTTTCCTGCGTGTTGACAGCAGACCTCTGGGAGTCCTCTAGCGTGGCCCTCCCCCACCCTGGCTCGCAGATGCTGGACTAAGAACCAGACCCTCAGCCTTACTCCCCGCTGACTGCAGACTCCTGCCCTTTGCTCCATTCCCTTGTCCCATTTGTGTTGCGGTGGCACCCCGGGGGGCTCTGAGGGTTCGCCACCACCGCCGAGAAGTGAGTGGTGAGCACATCGCTTTAAGACCTCACCCGTACCAGTGCCCCGTCATCTACGGGACCTGGCCCGTCTGTTTCGGTATGGTGCTCGAGGTTCTAAAACTCCGAGCCCAGCCCCGTTACTGCCATTTCTTCTGTGTGTCTGTTGCCATCCTGGCATATCCTGCTCTTGGGCGTGGCCGGTGCTCGGGCGGGCGAGCCCTCCTGTGGGGCCTGGCAGCCGGCTGTGCCGTGCTGTGCTCTCCGACTCCGAAGGGAGACTTGTGGCTCCCAGAGCCCTGGCTGTTTTTCTCCATGGTGGGACTTCTTTCTCTCCCTCCACCTTTAAAATCTCCGCTTTAACAGCAGAACCCAGGCTCACCTGAATGGCTGTTCCCAGCCAGGGTCGTGGGCAGGTGGAGCCTGCGGGGGGCGGGGAGGGCAGGGTGTCCTCGGCCATACGTACGTACCGCGGCTGGGGCTGCTGTTCCTTTCCCCGCTTCTGGTGGACTGTGCAGAAAACAGACAAGGGGGAGGGGAAGGCTTACGACGTCTCTTAGAAGAGAAGGGGTGTGAGGTACCTTGTTGTGCCTCCCATCACCCTTGCCTTTAAGTGAATAAGAGAGGTGGAAAACAGAACACTTAAACCAGCTTTAAGTTTTTTTTGCTTGTTTTTGTTGTTAATCAATCATGCCCGCTGTCTGCTGGGGGTTTGAGGTCAGTGAGAAGCGTGTGTTCTGTGAGGTCCGTGTGCACAGGCTTTGGAGGTACACTGTGTTGTCTGAGTTCCTGTGTCTCTTTCCCCCGTTGCTCCTGCAGGCCTGTTCTATAAGGGACCCGAACAGTGGCTTTGTGTTCGACCTTAACCCGCTGAACAGTTCCCAAGGATACGTGGTCCTGGGAATCGGGAAGACTTTTGTGGTAAGAGTCATGTGATGAATTTCCAGTTTGCTTTGAAACAAGGCAGTATGCACTGAGGTCACCCGCAGCTGGGGTGGCCGGTGACAGGCGTCTTTAGGAATGGCACAGCGATGGCAGCTCTCACCTAGGAGGAGACGAAAAATCCAAATTCAGAGGGAAAGGGAGGAAAAACTCAGTCCCATCCCGCTGTAGTGCTGATGTGAGGGTGCCATTTTTCCAAAAATAAATTATTCCTGATCTGTTGCTGTGTGTCTGGAGCAGTGGTTTTGGGCCAGCAGCGTCAGAGTCACCTGGAATTTGTTAGACATACAGATTTTTGTGGGGTGGGTCCATCTGTTTGTTTTAACCATCACCCAGGTGATTCCGATGCCCCCTGGAGTCTGACAACCACCAGTCAAGAGGAAGTGGTAGTTACCTGATCCTAGAAAAGAGAGATGACCCAGGTGGCTGTGTTCTAGAATCTTCTGACAGCACTTCTTTCATTGATAGGCCTGGCGGAAGGAGAGAATAACCTTCGAAAACACGAAGTCGGGATAAGAACGTTTTTTGTAGATTTGATACCGAGGTGCGGGTACACCTCACACAGGAGAGCGTTCAGCTTGTTTCACGGCCCGGCAGAGCACTGAACAGCGCTTGCCCCTCAGCAGCTCGTGGGCAGGTCCTCCACTTAACCCCAACTCCCAAATTGTTCTATGCAGTTTGGTTTATAATAGGTGAGAGCGAGAGGCAGGCAGGCAGACAAGAACGTTGTTGACCCACGCAGAGGACGTGCTGGAGGTACTCTGCCTCCTGAAGAATGTGCTAGAAGCAGGCCAGCCAGGCTCTGCCTGTGGCTGCTGGCAGGGGCGTCAGGAGGTGGCAGGTGTGTTGAGCTTCCTGGGTGACCGCACAGCCTGTGTGCTGCCATCTACTTAGGACAACACTGCCTTCCAGCAGACTCCCTGGCTTTGTGGCCTCGTCCCCTGGGCCTCCTGGGTCCCCCCGGGGCCCTCCCTGGCTGCTGAAGCTGCTGAGGGAGACATCTCCCCGGGGCCTGCACCCTCAGTCGGAGGGGCCGCAGGTGCAGCAGCCAGAAGCCAGTGCCCACGGCTCAGCAGGGCCGGCCCGGGCTTCTCTCAGCCCTGATGCTCATTCACAGGCAAGACCTTGAAAGAAGGAAGGGGAACCCGCCCCAGCATTTTGTTCCCGAGGTCTCCTACGCATAGCCCACCCGGTGGCTGAGCCCCTAACTGGCCATTTCCGGAGTAGGGAGCTTCCGTTTTTAAGCAAAGCGCTTTCAGCGTGTGATCTTGATGGTGGACGTGCCGCCCGCGAGCGCTTAGTGGGAGTGCAGGAGCCGCCCTGTGTCTTCCCGCTCCAGAGCACGTCCTGCGTCGCTGTCCGGACAACGCGCTGTCCGCGTTCTGTCCCCTGCGGGGGGCCTCTTGCCTTCACGGACGTGGCGCTGTGTCAGTAACCACGCTGGGCATTTCTCTGAAGCAGCTCCCGGGCATTGTCACTGGGCTTTAGATGTCGCCTTATGTGCGAGCCCCAGGGCTTAACGGCTCGAGCGCGTGGTTGGTGACTTGAACACTGTCTGGGTCACGGGGCAGTGTTTGAGTTGCTGGGGCTCTTGTTGGTGGCGAGTTACGTGGCCCGAGTTAACGTGCGTGGTTCTCGTCGTCTGGCCCCCAGTTTAACGTGTGTGGTACGATGCCCATGTGCGGGACCTTCGATGGAAAACCAGCCTCTGGCTGTGAGGTGGAGATTGAGACGGGGGATCTCAAGAATCTGAAGCCAGAAAGGCCGGTTGGACTTGAGAAAAGCCTGCAGCTGTCCACGGAGGGCTTTATAACCCTGACCTACAAAGGGCCGCTTTCCCCCGCCACAGGTGAGCTCTGGACCAATGGTGGTGCAGCTCTTGGGTGTCCCGGGGTCTCCGAGCATGTACCAAGAGCCACCTGCTGTCCTGTCCCCCACCTCCCGCCTCTGGCCCGTGGCCCCACACTCCCGAATCGTCCTGTGTGCTCTGCCAGGCCCCGACTTGCGGCCCTGTCAGGAGCGAGGTTGTGCTGTTGGCTCTCCTTCCTCCTGCCCCGGCCCCAGCAGGGGTAGTTCGTCCCTCAGGTGGTTCTTGGATGTAAAGCTTTGCGACCTCTGGCTTGGTACTAAACCTCTTTGCTTCAGTTCCCTCCCGGACCGAATGGGGATGATGGCGTCACCTGCCGCCCCCGTGGACTGCTGCGGGTCCTTCCGCGGCCTGCTGCCACCCCTGGCTGCAGGAGCCCTTCAGTGGCCCTCGCCTCCCCCCCACCAATCTCCCCAGTATTCCGTGTTCGGAAACATGTCTTTCGTTCACTCCTGTGTACTAGGAACTCAGTATTGTCCAGGAACCAATGACATTAGCTCGTGTTTGGGTTGACGAGCGGATGCTGCGGTTCCCTGTTTTCTGGAATATCTGGACAGAGGACGTTATGTTCACCCCATGAGCCCGTGGTTGTGTGGGTCACTACTGCGGTGAGAGTGGCCACTCAGCAGTTCATGTCAGGCCCTGGGAAGCAGACCAGCGTGGTGGTGTCATCACTTTAAGGGGGGCTGTGAGGTTTGTTCCCAGTGGCCGCTGCTGCTCTGGGATGAACCGTGATGGTTGCTCTGTTTCTTAAAGTCTGGCCTCTTCGTTCCCCAGGGACCGCTGATACCTTCGTCATCCGCTTCGTTTGCAATGATGATGTTTACCCAGGGAACCCCACGTTCCTGCATCAGGACATTGACTCTGGCCGGGGGATCCGAAACACTTTCTTTGAGTTTCAGACTGCGCTGGCCTGCGTCCCTTCTCCTGTGGATTGCCAGGTCACAGGTAGGACTGAGAGGACCCGGCTTAGGAGGCCGGTGGAGGGCGTGCGTGCGTGTGTGAGTCTGTCTACACGCGTGTGTAAGTGTGTGGTGGTGTGTGGCGTGTTTGTGTTCTGTGCCTCTTTGATCCTTACATTTGAGATGTTTCTCTTGAAGAGAATCTGGACTAAGGGTTTTAATCTGTATTTTGGGATCAGAAGCTGCTTAAGAACAGAAGAAAACTCAGGGGAAAGAAAAATTATCAGATCTTATTTGAGGACCTAAAAGAGAGGCTGTGAAGCTGTGTAAGGCGCACCCCGGATGCCGAGCAGCTGTCCACGGAGGGCTTTATAACCCTGACCTACAATTTGTCCCCAGGAGGCCTCGGGCTCTGCACCTCCTATCAGTGGTCCCCCTTGCGAAGGGCAGCTTAGAGGAGCAGAGTGAGTGTACGTGTCTGTAGGAAGACTCTGGGCCTCCCGTGGCTCTCCTGATTCCTTAGCAACCAGCGTCAATCTCGTGCACCAGGGGTCTTCGGTCAGCGAGAAAGCAGGGCTAGCCTGTGTTTCCGTGTATTTCAGACGATGCTGGGAATGAGTATGACCTGAGTGGCTTAAGCAGAGTCAGGAAGCCCTGGACTGCTGTGGACACCTCGGCTGATGGAAGAAAGAGAACTTTCTATCTGAGTGTTTGCAACCCCCTCCCTTATATTCCTGGATGCCATGGTGAGTTGAGAGCATTCGACTTGAGTTCTGTCTGCCTTCCTCCTGTCCCCTGCCCCAGACGAGCTCCTGGCTCTTGCAGGCAGCGCAGTGGGGTCCTGCCTGGTGTCAGAAGACAACAGCTGGAACCTGGGCGTGGTGCAGATCAGCCCTCAGGCTGCAGCGAATGGGTCCCTGAGTATCGTCTATGTCAATGGTGACAAGTGCGGAAACCAGCGCTTCTCCACCAGGATCATGCTGGAGTGCGCTCAGACCTCGGTGCGTGAGAGGATGAACGCGAGCGTCCTGCCTGTTGGTGCTTCCCTTCTCTCCGTCTTCTCTCCGAGTTCAGAGCTGCCCCTGCTTTCCTGGGTTTTAGGCCTTCAGTAGCATTTGGCTAGATTCTTCTCCACGTCCTGCGTGTTTAATAAGTGCTCTGTGTTTTTCCTCGTGGAGATTGAAAGTTGGATGTTAATTGTGGCTATCTTTTTGACTGACTTTAAAACATAGAAACATAGGGGCGCCTGGGTGGCTCAGTGGGTTAAGCCTCTGCCTTCGGCTCAGGTCATGATCTCAGGGTCCTGGGATCGAGCCCCGCATCAGACTGTCTGCTCAGCAGGGAGGCTGCTTCCTCCTCTCTCTCTGCCTACCTCTCTGCCTACTTGTGATCTCTGTCTGTCAAATAAATAAATAAAATCTTAAAAAAAAAAAAAAAAAAGAAAGTCTAAAAAAAAAAAAAAAACATAGAAACATAAGTTGTTGGTTTCTATTATAGGGATCCCCAACATTTCAGCTTCTGGATGATTGTGAGTATGTGTTTGTCTGGAGAACAGTGGAAGCCTGTCCCATCATCAGAGTGGAAGGTAAGACCTGGGGCCCAGCCCCCCAATAGTTGTAAACGGCTGAAGTAGCAGAGACTCCAGACAGCATCCTAGGTGCAAAACCCCGTCTTGTTGGCCACGTGCATGGTCCTGAGATGCTACATAGCGGAGGGATTGTTTCTTACCCGTGGGTTTTGACTCTGGTGCTGGGCTGACTTTGCCAGTGACGCCCTCCTCACCTGCCCGGAGTGATGGCGGGTTATTGCCTTCCTGCATTTAAGAATCTTAACTTGGGTTTGTTTGTTTGCTTGTTTGTTTTTTTAAAGATTTTATTTATCTATTTGACACAGAGAGACCACAAGCAGGCAGAGAGGCAGGCAGAGAGAGAGAGGGAGAAGCAGGCTCCCCGCTGAGCAGGGAGCCCGATGCGGGGCTCGATCCCAGGACCCTGAGATCATGACCTGAGCCGAAGGCAGAGGCTTTAACCCACTGAGCCACCCAGGCGCCCCTTAACTTGGGGTTTTGATTGGTTAAGTGGATCTTTACCCTGTGACCTCGGCTTCTCTGGAAGGCTGTCTGAGAGGCAATTTGTACTGTGTGTCCAAGCATGATGAGAAAACGTGGAAATGGCATTTAATGCTTATTTTAAGACAGTAATCACCTGATTAAAAATTGGAAGACTTTTTTTGCCCGACAGTGTGAGTGTCGGTGGTATCCCAGTTGCCCTTCATTTCTGTGTGCTCTTGAAGGAGACAACTGTGAGGTGAGGGACCCGAGGCACGGCAACTTGTACGACCTGAAGCCGCTGGCTGTCAACGACACCGTCGTGAGCGCGGGCGAGTACACCTATCACTTCCGCGTCTGTGGCCAGCTGTCTTCGAAGGTCTGCTCCACCAGCGACAGGTCCAAGGTGATCTCGTCGTGTCAGGAGAAGCGGGGACCCGAGGGATTTCAGAAGGTGGCAGGTACTGTGCGGTTTTTTTCTGCTCTTGTGCAAGAGAGGAATTACGCATTAAGGTGTTATGCTGAAGGGGGAATCTCTTTCTAGAGTCGGGAGCAAGCTATGTTCTGGTGAAATATTAATGGTGCGTCTGATTTCATTTGATTTTCTTAAGCAGAATGTATACTGGCAGTTGTTGTTAGAGCATCTTATCTGTTCTTAGCAATTCCAGTTGCTCATGCTTTATTTTAACTCGGGGCAGGCTGAAGTAGCCAGTAGTGGGTGTTCTGAGGTAGTACTTTCTAGAGTTGAGTCAGAGGGGAGGCTTCTAGGACGGGGTTTGGATCTGAACTTAGAGCACAGGCTGTTGTTCACAGTGCTGCCTCAGCAGCTGGGCAAGTGAAGCTGTGTTTAAGAACGTTTAAAGGTTGTATTGTAGAAAGAGCGAGAGAGCTCGTGGGCACGAGGTGGGGGGAGGGGCAGAGGCAGAGGGAGAGGAGCTCAGGCAGACACCTCCTTGAGCACGGGTTCGATCCCGCAGCCCTGAGACCATGACCTGAGCCGAAACCAGGAGTCGGACACTTAACTGAGCCACCCGGGTGCCCCTAAGTTTAAGAACTTGGAAAAAGAAATAGCTGATATGACAAGTGTATAGGGAACTCGTCGGGGCCACCTCTCAGGTGACGAGGCTGGGGACTGGCTGCCGCTCATCATTCCCACCGTCAGTCCGTAACGTGGTAACCTGGGGCGAGAGGAGGCCTGTGGCGCAGCGTGGCTGGAAGCAGGTTCCAGCACCCGGGGCCGGGCGTGCCTGCTCTTCTAGCCCTTTGCTCAGGGGATGTGACGGGTCTGCTGGGGCAGGCGTGGTGGCGCCAGTCCTTGTTTTGATCCGGTTCTTTCTGAGCAGGTCTCCTCACTCAGAAGCTGACATACGAGAATGGCGTGTTGAAGATGAACTACACTGGGGGGGACACTTGCCATAAGGTGTACCAGCGCTCCACAACCATCTTCTTCTACTGCGACTGGAGCACCCAGAGGGTGAGTGGGCTCCCAGCCGCGGGGTGGCCGCCCGGCCGGGTACGGCCTCTCCACGCTCCTACCCCTCCGTCTGCTCTGGAGTTTCAGACTCCCCTGGGTAGCTGAGTTTAGATGCCTCGCAGAAGGTGCGTCGAAACCTTGGTCAGTTTGTGTGGACCTTCGTGACCATCCTTTCCCGCGTTCGCTCCCGAGACCCGAAGTGTGAGGAGCGAGCCGGAGCTCCCCCTCTGACGTGTCTCTCCCCTTCCAGCCGGTGTTTCTCAGGGAGACGTCAGACTGCTCCTACCTGTTCGAGTGGCGGACGCAGTACGCCTGTGCGCCTTTTGACCTGACCGAGTGCTCATTCAAGTGAGTGGACGCTGCCTGTTGACTTCCGCACGTCGGAGGAGCTCGGGCCGGCTTTGGTGTTCGGGGGACGGGGGTTAGCTCAGGTGGTTTTTCTAAGCCTCCGTCCCTTCGTGGTCAGATGAGCACTGGGACTTAGGTTAACTTCCAGATCCTTCACAGCTTCGGGTCAGGGATTATGTTGGGTTAAGATGCACACCGGGAGGTGATTGCAGTTGGGACAGAGAACCTCGCACGATTCCCAGGTGTAAGTGCAGTAGAGTGCCCAGGACATCACCAGGCCTCCACTCCACCCTCGCACGCTGCTTGTGTCTGGGGGCACAACAGTGAAGAAGGTGTGGAGAGGGTGGTGTGGGAGATGCGGCCCCCAGACGTAGGTTTTCGGGGGCCGTTGGTGGCTCTTTTGGTCTCGGGTCACCTGTGGTTCCTGAAATTGGGTGGTTTTGGGTGCTCTTGAGGTAAGAGAGAGGGCTTTACTGTGTATGACTCCCAACAAGAGTTGTCCTTGGAACTGTCACAAAATAGGCACGTTGTATCCCATCCCTGGGGGTTTTGCCTGTGGTTCTGAGCGGTTAAGGGACATGCTGTCTCTTTTGCTGTGTGGTGACCTGAAAGGGATCGCACGGGTGTGGCATTCAGTCCTGGGGGAAAGAAGAGTTACTTCCATGTTTTCCTTCCTTCCTGTTCTATTTGGTTGTGTTCTCTCCTTTTATTTAGGTAAAGTAATAATTCTTTGAGTTTCAGTAACGTATGGTAAAGCATACATTCAGGAATCTGCATTTAGTGATGTTGAATCATCATTTGTTTTGAAATGTTTCTTTTTCCAACAAAATGCCTTGTGAGCATTTCCTAGTGAAACAAATTTATTTCTCATTTCTAGCGGGTGTGAACAACCTCCAAGTAGATAGCCCTGATTGGCTTAGCCATTCTTACTGCCCGTTGAGACTGCCTTCCGTTTTCTGAGATTTGTGTACAAAGAGTCTTTATTTATATTTTTGTACATAAAGCTTTTCCTGTCATGTTTTTTATCCTCCATTTTTAAAAGAATTAATGAAGTAAAAAATGGAGTAATCAGTTAGAATGGAAGCTTACACATGCACATTGTAATAAATTCATGGAAGTACAAAAATGTATACAGTGAGGTCACCTGGTCGGTAAGTTTTTCTCTGACCACGCCATCTAAAATCTCAATCTCCCCCCAACCACCCAGCCCCAGACTTTTTCTCTTCAGCTTTAATTGCCCTCTGACATACTCTATATTTAAAAAACACTTGTATCCTGTTTCTCCTGGTAAGTTCTGTGAAGTTCGTAAGATGGGTGATTTGTATCTTCTTGGGTCAATGTAACACCCTCAGCTTGGCATATTTTTTGAACCAGTGGATGCTTTCCGGTCTCCTCCTCCTGCTGGGACCTCGTGGGGTGGCGTCTGTGATTGCGCCTCTGCTCCAGCTGGACCTGGCGCTCCTGGGGACAGACGCGAGTCTTGCTCCCTGTTAACACTACGCCTGCTGCGGGGTTGGCTCTGAGGAACGGTCGTGTGTGGGGTGCGCAGTGAGTGAACTTCAGCCCGAGCAGACAGTCCGCACCAGTGCACGTGCGCTCCCGTGGCCGCGGTTGCCTTGGGGCTGGACGACAGGTGCTAAGAGTGCCCCGAGCTGGGAGCCCTCCGTGGGGTCCGCTGTTCGCTCGCGTCCTCTCGCCGGCCTGAGCACGGGGAGTGCTTCCTTTGCAGGCTTCGTCTTTGCCCTTTGGATTAATACACGACTTTTCTGAGCTGAGTCATGAAGTTTCCTGAGCTCAGGTTCTGATTCTGACGGGAGGTGCTGGGCGAGGTCCAGTCTGAAGTTCTGTCCCTGGGCGGGACCGGAGGCCCAGGATGTCAGGCCCAGCCTGCACCTCAAATATCGAGCCTTTCCAGGGCTCGGTGTCCACCCGGGGTACCCGGTGAGCCTAACCGCAGTGTTCTCTTCCCTCCAGAGATGGGGCTGGCAACACTTTCGACCTCTCGTCCCTGGCAAGGTACAGTGACAACTGGGAAGCCGTCACAATGACGGGAGCCACCGAGCACTACCTCATCAATGTTTGCAAGTCTCTGTCTCCCCAGGCTGGCTCCGGTGAGAGAGGACTCCTGGTGGGCAGATGGCTTGTGGTCAGACTGGGGGCAGATCGAGCAAGAACAGGGTTCTGTGAAGGCGCTTTGGCCACGAGGTGGCAGGAGGAAGTAATTTATTTAAGGGTCTCAGAACTGATCCCTGGGATGGTCTAGCAGAAGTCCTTGTTGGGGGCGGGGGAGTCCTTGTTGAAGGCTCTGCTGGAAACATAGTAATCTTGTTTGAGCATGAGTTGGAGGCGGGTGGTGGGAATCATGGTGGCAGGTTACTCTTAGCAGGGTAGGAGGAGACACAGGGAGTGAAGTGGATGGAGCGCGCGCCTGTGTTTACTCAGAGTGATGTGGGCGGGTGAGCCCCTTCACCTGAGGTCGTGGCCCGCTTCCCCTCACGTTCTGTGCCAGGCAGATCAGTGACACAGCGTGAGTCCTAATCCATGAGGTGGGACTGGTTTTTTTTGCGGGGCAGATAGCACAGACGTTTTAGGGACTGGGAAATCAGCAGAGTTCTCAGTAACTCTTAAAGATGGTCCTTGAATGTGGGCCACTTGAAATGTCCGGTTGGCTTAATCTAGGTAATTTAGCTTCAACACACTGGGGATTCAGAAATAATTCAGGCTGTGAAATCTTGGATTCTCCCTACACCCTGTGCCTCCCCGCTTCCATCTGAAGTAAAACAGCATTTAACCGAGAAGTCCTGTGCCATCTTTGTCATCTCGCGTGGAAGAAACAGCAGATACTAAGTGTATCGCGCGTCTGGTATGACTTACCAGCTGAATCGCAGGCTGGAAATTCAGCACAGGTAACGACTGTCTCCTCTCACAGAGCTGTGCCCTCCGGGAGCGGCTGCGTGTCTCCTGAGTGGCTCCAAGCCTGTGAACCTCGGCAGGGTGAGCGAGGGGCCACAGTGGAGGGATGGTGTCACTGTCTTGAAATACATCAATGGTGACCTGTGTCCAGACCAGATTCGGAAGAAGTCAACCACCATCCGCTTCAGCTGTAGCGAGAATCAAGTGGTAAGTGACACAGTTTCCTGAGCCCCCAGTGTGGCAGCTCTGGGCCCGTACGGATCCCAGGGCCCGTGAGATGGCCTCACTTCCCCTGGGGGGTGAGTGGAGGGTGCAGTGCCTGGGACGCCCTGCTGGACAGCAGGTGACGGCCGTGTGGCCTCAGCCCTGTGGCTCGTGGGCACTTTCCTCTCTTTGCTGACTCCGGGGGTGTCTGACTTGCAGTCCTAGTACAGAATTAGTGGATTCTCCTTGAAGTTTGGTCCCTGGAAGGTCCTCCCAAGGCTGTAGGGCAAACTGCTATTTGACAGTGCCCTTTGCCTTTACGGATGCAGCTTAGGAGAAGCCGAAGGTGAGACAGACCAGGTTCAGGGCTGCTCTGTGCTTCCTAGCTTGCTTACTTAGCTGTGCTGAGCTGTTCACACGTGAGTAACACGAGCTGTTCCTGTCTCGCCAAATCGTTGTGAGTTGAGAGAGAAGACAGAGGGGCTGGGCATCACTGCGGGTGCACGGCTGGGGTGCGGTAAATGGGGGTTGGGCTCATTTCTGTGGTCCATGCCTCTCTCTGAGGGGTTGCTGTGTGTGAAGTTAAGCAGGTGTGGGACTGAATTAATGGTTTCTCTAGACTGTTGTTCCCCACAGGAACATCTCCACGTGTGAGATAAAGGTGAAGCGTGCTATTCAAAATTAGGGTTGTAGCTAATTGTTGGAATAAGGTCAAGCCGGACTAGCCCACTCAGTGTTCACGGATGGAGGGCCCACCGGCTCCAGCTGTGTTTGGCCAGCAGTGGCAGGAGGAGCTCTAGGGTCTGCCCTCTGACAGGAGCAGCAGCTGGGGCTTCCTCCTCGGGGAGCTGTACAGAGGCTTAGCCTAGACAGGAGCCACTGGGGACTGGACTCCTGGGCCGCGATAGACCTTCTCAGCTCCGTAACTGGCAGAGGCTTGTGGCAGAGGAAGAAGGAGCTGATGGACATGTGGGAGGAGACGTGAGGGTGGTGTGTGAGGGGCTCTGCCAGTGGGTGGCCCAGGAGGCTAGGCTGCAGGGCGGGCTGTGGCCTCGTGGCCGAGCTGCTGCACGTTTATCTGGAAAGAAGTGTACTCTCTGGATCAGTCCTAGCAGCTCTGCTGTGGACAGGAAGCTTGGGGAAATACAGAGGGGCCTTCGCCAGTGCAAGTGGAGGATGAGTAGAGTAAATGACGAGTTCTCTGGTTGGGGCTCTTTGTTTAGTCTAAATAACAGATTTGAGTTCCTTTGCGTTTCCGAGTGTTGTCAGCTATATACTCCTGACTCACCAGAGCCTTCGAGCCTGCTTCCTCACCCTGTCCTTTCCCCAGCTGTAGCTGTAGGAAAACCTTTGTGGCCCCCAAGTGGATTTCTGGCTCTGAGTCTGTCTCACCTTGCGTGTGTTAAGGCCCCAATGCAATCCCAGGAAGATCTTGACCCTTTGCTTTTCTCAGTGCCCTTGGTCCATAAAGACCCTGACCAAAATTCAACGTGGTGCTGCAGAGAAGCTCTTACCTTGATGTAAGCTGACGTGCCATAGAAATTGTGCCATGTTGGCAGTGCTCCGTCCTTTGCTTGTAGAACTCCAGGCCCATGTTCATCAGTGCGGTGGAAGACTGCGAGTACACCTTCTCCTGGCCCACACCAGCTGCCTGTCCTGTGAGGAGCAATGTGCATGACAACTGCCAGGTCACCAACCCCGCCACAGGTGAGGGACACTGCCAGTCACCAACCCCCCACACTGACGGATGCCACCAGTCACGGATGCCCCCCCTCCCAGTGAAGGACACTACTAGTCACCAGCCCCCACCCCATTAGTGAGGGACACTGCCGGTCACCAGTGCCCTTAGTGAGGGCCCTAACATGAAGCTGGGGAGCAGGACACCCTGGGCAGCAGCATTCTGTCCACGTGTGCGCACGTTGGCCGCTTGTCTTGGCTCTACCCAGTTGTGTTTACCTGGACTTCTTCGGTGGGGAAGAGACCGATCCACCTCCCTGCAAGCCTTGCTGTCCCGAACTCCTGCTTCCGAGGGTGCTGGTCCCAGCAGCTGGAGGCTTGCAGAGTGGCCTGGAGTCAGTGTCAGTGTTAACCTTCCAGTTGTGTGGGGGCAGCTGGGAGACCGCGACTGCATGGCCGTGCTGGGGACCCAGCAGGCTGCAGCTGGCATCCCTTGGCCGTGGGAGGGATGCCGCCCGGCCCTCCTGAATCCCACCTGAGTCCTAGTGGCTGCTGTGGCCCAGCCCCAAGGACACTCGGAGGCGCTGTCGCCTGAGGAGAGATGAGCTATCCTATAAACTTGGAGACCGCGGCCTCATGGTATAGACTAGCGGGCCAGGAGCCTTTTTAGGGCTCGGTCAGTAAACGAGGCAAGTGGGGGGCTCACAGCAGGAAGTCACAAGTCCCGATAGTCAGCGTGGTCCACACGCGAGCATGCTGGCATCCCTGTGCGTCCCCCTTCCCCCCTCTCAGGACATCTATTTGACCTGAGCTCTTTAAGCGGCAGAGCGGGACACACGGCCGCGTACAGTGAGAAGGGGCTCGTGTTCATCAGCGTCTGTGACGACAATGAAAACTGCTCCCCCGGTGTGGGTAAGTGCCGTGGCCTCCTGCCTGTTGCCTGGCTCTCCCGTCCCAGGGCTGTCCCCAGCCCCCACGTTCCTGTGGCAAAAGAGAGGAGTGGGTCTGAAGACCGATCACCTCCCCTGCTGTCCCACTCTGTGCACGCGGGGGAAGCACGGGACCACGTGATGGAATAGTAGATGCAGGACGCTTGCCGGAACCACGCTGGGCGCTCAGAATGCCAAGTGTCAGCCTGGGCTTGCAGAAAGCTGGTCATCGGAGTCCGTGACTGTGTTTCCCTCTCCCTCCATGTTCGCACAGGGGCCTGCTTCGGGCAGACCAGGATCAGCGTGGGCAAGGCGAACAAGAGGCTGACCTACGTGGATCAGGTCTTACAGCTGGTGTATGAGGGCGGGTCCCCCTGTCCCTCCAAGTCCGGTCTGACCTACAAGAGCGTGATCAGCTTCGTGTGCAGGCCCGAGGTGGGGCCCACCAACAGGCCCATGCTCATCTCTCTCGACAAGCAGACGTGTACGCTCTTCTTTTCCTGGCACACGCCTCTGGCCTGCGAGCAGGTGGTGAGTCTGGGGCCCGTGTGACCTCTGAGAAGTGCCTTCCTGACGCCTGGGTACCCACAGCCCAGGTGGGCCCTGCTCCCCCCACCAGCTCTCCTACAGTTCCCTGTCCTCTGCCGCTCCCCTCCGGAGGGCAGCCCGCACCGCTCAGCCGCCCGCTGTGGTCCCCATAATGAGTAGGTGGGCCTGCCCACACGTTGGGGAATGTTGATCTGTTTTTTGTGCTGCTTTTGTGCTGCTGTTAAATTCCTGCGGTGACTTGGAGGTGGTGAGGAGAATGTTCTCGTGAACTCCAGTGAGGTCCTCCCTGTCTGACAGACGGAGTGCTCTGTGAGGAACGGAAGCTCCATTATCGACCTGTCCCCGCTCATCCACCGCACGGGGGGCTACGAGGCGTATGACGAGAGTGAGGATGAAGCCTCTGACGCCGGCCCTGACTTCTACATCAACATCTGCCAGCCGCTGAACCCGATGCATGGGGTGCCTTGTCCCGCCGGCGCGGCCGTGTGCAAGGTTCCCGTCGACGGTCCCCCCATAGTAAGCATGGGAAGCGCGAGGCGGAAACGAGTTCTGCAGGGTTTTCAACAATTGTCATGTTGTGTTTCTTGTTCTCAGTGGAGGGTTACTTAAGCAGAAAGGAGGGTGCAAGGGTCTGGGACTGTGTCCTGGGTCCAGTTGGGGAAGACGAACGTAGGGATTTGTGCAGCGAGCCATCAGCTGATGATGGCAGCCAGAGGGCCTCCTCGCAGTGGAAGGAACTGTGAACACGTGTGTGAGTAGCTAGACTTCGGGTGTCGTGTTAGGATTCTCAAGGGTGACCCTGATCAGGAAACTTTTCTGTAAAGTGGCAAGAAAGAATGCTGATAACTTGGTTTCTTTCTTTGAAATGTATGTCTTGGGTACAGAAAGGTTGCCCCTCCCGAGCACATTGGTAAATGAGTTCTCCTGGGGCAGGAGCAGATCTGCTGAGTGCTGGAGGCTCTGCCTTGAAAGCTGGGGGCTCCTAGCACTTTGTAGTACAGCTTTGGCTCTTTGAAACTTGTCTTCATGAGTCGTCTTCATGTTTTATCACATCCCTGCTGTGCTTTATTATTTGAGCTGCATCTCAAAACGGTCTTTTTTTTTTCTTTTTAAGATTTTATTTATTTATTTATTTGACACAGAGAGAGAGAGATCACAAGTAGGCAGAGAGGCAGGCAGAGAGGAGGGGGGAAGCAGGCTCCCTGCCAAGCAGAGAGCCCGATGCGGGGCTTGATCCCAGAACCCTGAGATCATGACCTGAGCCAAAGGCAGAGGCTTAACCCACTGAACCACCCAGGCGCCCCGAAGGATCTCTATGTAGGCTTTACACAGTCCTGTCATACGATCTGGAAATGCCCTTTTTTTCTTTAAAGATTTTATTAGAAAGTGTGTGTGCGTGTGTGTGTGTGTGTGTGTGTGTGTGTATGTACATGAGTCGGGGGAGGGACAGTGGGAGAGGGAGAAGCGGGCTCCCTGCTGAGCAGAGTCCGACTTGGGGCCCAATCCAGGACCTCGGGATCTTGACCTGAGCCGAAGGCAGACACTTAATTGACTGAGCCACCCAGGCGTCCCTGGAGATGTCCTTTTAAAAATGGGCATTATCTGCAGCGTCATTGGGGAGAGATGTTGGGAGTGGGTGGGGAAATTGATGGTGACAGGAGTCTCACAGAGTCCTACCTCCATGAGGAGCCGAGGGCCTGGGTGAACCACATCTTCGTAGGAAGCATTTCAGTGCCGTCCTCTCTGACCATGCTGGTTGGGACCTGGATGTGAGTCTTTTCTGAGACTGGATCTGCTGTGTTTTCCTGCCTGCCTGTCCTTTTTCAGATCTTAGAAACGATAGCCAGTTCCCTTCTTTGGAGCAGGCGTCGTGGCCTGAGCACGCCCCACGGCCATGAACGAGAGCCTCATGGCTCACTCTTCCACTCATCATCCACACACACACACCACTTCTGGCCATTCCTCTTTCCTTCATTCTTGGGTTTATTTGCTCAGAAATATTTACTGAGCAGCCAGAAGATGCTGTGCTGGCAGTAAAACGTCATGGGAAGCAAGCCTTTGCCCTCCCAAGGAGGTACCAAGGGGCAGTGCCAAGGAAACTGAGGAATCCTGGGGCAGTGCTGGGCATGAGGAGGCGAGCCAGCGTGGGGGCAGATCCGTGGGCATCTGTGGCGCACCATCGGGTAACAGGAGACCACGCAGCATTCTTGAGACACCTGGAGAGGGAATATCCTACTGCTTGGTGTCTTCAAAAATTGACCATGGTTGAAAATAGAATCCTATTGCTAGAAACTGTGGGATTGAAACTGATGACCGCTGACGAACTGAACTTTCTGAGTAGTGGCTTTTTTTTTTTTTTTTAATTTATTTATTTGACAGAGATCACAGGTAGGCAGAGAGGCAGGCAGAGAGAGAGAGAGAGAGAGAGAAGCAGGCTCCCGGCGGAGCAGAGAGCCCGATGCGGGGCTCGATCCCTGAACCCTGGGATCATGACCCTAGCCAAAGGCAGAGGCTTTAACCCACTGAGCCACCCAGATGCCCCTGAGTAGTGGCTTTTATTGTCAAGACTTGTCAAGTCAGTTGCTGTTAACCTAGTTTCTTTAGATGCTGCTCATTTTCAAAACACATGAGGTACTCGGTTTGCAGTTCTGTATTAGCCTGTGTTCGCCATGCCAAGGAACAATTTCCTGAAATGCTGTTCGCTTTTTTCTTTGTTTAGGATATTGGCCGAGTCACGGGACCCCCAATACTCAACCCCATAGCTAATGAAGTTTACTTGAATTTTGAAAGTAGTACCCCCTGCTTGGCGGACAAGCATTTCAACTACACCTCACTGATTGCATTCCACTGTAGGAGAGGCGTGAGCATGGTAAGTGTGCACCGTTCAGCCTGGGGGCTAGGGCCTGGGTTAGTGAGCCACAGCTGCGGGCCCAGAGAGCAAGCTTCGGAATTAAGGATGCCCATATTGAACACGGATGCAGTCGTGTGCTACGTCAGTGGGGTGCTGAGTAATTTTAAACCATTAATTTTTTAAGAAAGATTTTATGTGAGAGAGACATGAGAGAGAGTGTACACACAAGTTGGGGAGGGACGAGTGGGGAGGGGGAGAAGCAGGCACCCCGCTGAGCGGGGAGCCCATGAGGGGTTTGATCCCTGGACCCTGGGATCATGACTTGAAACAAAGGCAGACACTTAACTGACTCAGTCACCCGGGTGCCCCCAAACCATTAATTTGACAGTGAGTGAGCCCACACTGAATTAACGGGGCAGACTTTGCATAGCGAGGCTCGCTGGGATTTGAAAACGGGAAACACTTGAGCGTAAGAGTGGTACTCACGGTCTGCCAATGTACAGAAGTGTCAGCTTTCTTTTTCTTTTCTAAAAACTATAGCATTAGTGATTTTATTCTTACTGGGAACTCGGACTTTTGGCAGCTCTCGTCGTTCAGGATACAACCCAAGATTTAGAATTTAGCCAACAAAAGAAGGCCTCTCGGGAATCAAAATAGCTCTAACAAAATTGCGTGTGTTCCTTCTAAGGAGGTCATCGATTTCTGTTTTACATGCATTTAAAAATAACACAGTTTCCATCACGAGTGCCATTCTGTTACATAGACTTTCTGCATACGTTTTCTCTTGCTTTCTGTCTGTGAACAGGAGATAAATGGTAGGTTGTGGTCCCCATTGCACAGAGACTCTGCCTCTGGTGTTGTCACTGACTCACACGGCCCCGCAGTGGCCGCCGGGACCCCACCTTCTCGGGTGGTGAGCTCTTCGCCCCAGGCAGCCCAGCTTTCCAGCGCAGTCGGCGCTTCTGAAATTCAGAGCACTCTGAAAACTTAGTCCTCTGACGTGAATGCACGGAGGCTGCTTAGGGTGTGCGTCCCACCTGATAAGACAGTTCCTGCATTCTGCTGCAGAAACGTGAATGTGCATGATGCTAGGACTGTGTGTGTGAGGCTGTGTTAGAGAGGGGAGGGATAGGAATATGTAGCTCGAATTGCCTCTTGAAATCCTGAAGACGATGAGCTGTAAGGCTCATCTGGCCCTAGAAGCTCAGGTAACAGATTTTGGTTCTGGAGTGTGTCCTGTGAATTCCCTAAGCGGACTTTCTGGTTTCTTGGCCTGTAGCAGGTTTTTCAGGCAAAGGGAGCTCTGGCTGTGACCATGGTGGGAAGGGAGCGGGAGGACACAGCCCATCACTGCCTGGGGCCTCCCCATCTGGTGGCTCACCCCACCTCAGTGCCCTCGAACGTGTCCCTGTTCACAGACTGTCCGCTGGCCGTCAGGATAATCCTGAGTTATTGGGGCGCGGAGCTGTAATCAGTGAATCCCTTTTATCTCTGTCCGTGTATCTGCACGTGTTCCAGGCGGCTGTGGGCACACACACCATAAGCCGGGGGCTTCCTCTCTAGAAAGTCTGCCCCGCTCTGCAGGATTTCATTCTTCAGACAGGATTCTTCTGAGGGTCCCCTGTCCCGAGGGGCGCTGGCTGTCTCACCCTCCCACATGGAGAACGCCTGACGACTTAGCTCGAAACCTGCTAACCGCGGGCGGTCGGCGGTGCACGGGGCGGGCGCCGGTTCTCAGAATGAGCAGCGTTCACGGGCTGTCAGATACAAGGCATCTCACAAGATATTTGCGCTCGAGTTTGGAAAGATCTTAAAGAGATTCGTTCCCCTTTCGTTTTTATTTTGAGCAGGAGTATTTTTCCACTGAAGTCTATAGAACAACCGATTCTTAACAGCAGCTAAAAATGAAATTCCTGACCAGCCACCCCGTCTGTTTTTGTGGCTATTGCTGGGCGAGGGAGGGCACAAACACAGTGACACAGACTCCGTGGCCTGGGCGCAGTCTGGCCGCGTGGCGTGCCCTCCGTGAAGGTCCTTGGCTTGTAGCAGTGGGGGGAGACGCTGGCGGTGAGCAGGGCAGAGCAGTCGCCCCCCACTCTGCGGCGGCCGGGTCTCGCCACTGCTCGGTCAGGACGGTTAAGGAGCCGGCAGTGTGGAGGACACGGGCTCTGTCTCTAAGTGGAGGGCCCCTGGAGGTCGTGGGGGAGCCCCTGGAGGTCCTGGGGGACTCCAGCTGTGTGGGCAGGACACCTGGCCGCTCCGGGAGGGCCGGCCTGGTTCCTTGCAGTAGGTGGTGACCCTGGCTCCTCCTGGAGGGGGACCGCTGCAGGTCACCCAGAGCACCTGGCCGTCTCCCAGCCACGGCCACAGCCCCGGAGGCAGGGGTCTCTCTGGTGCCAGCTGGGGGAGGAGAGCTGTGTGAGGGCGCTGGACTTGACCCACGTGGGTTTTCTTTCAAACAGGGAGCTCCCATGCTGCTGAGGACCAGTGACTGTGACTTTGTGTTTGGGTGGGAGACCCCGCTGGTCTGTCCTGATGAAGTGAAGGTGGACGGCTGCTCCCTGACAGACGAGCAGCTACGTTACAGCTTCAACCTGTCCAGCCTCTCCAAAAGCACGTTCAAGGTAACCGCGCTCAGCTAGAGCTCGCTGGTCTCGGGACACGGCGGCCCGATTCTGTGTGTTGTAGGGGGTGGGCGCCTATGATCACTGAGGCACGGTGCATGAAGGGGCAGTGGGTTTCGCCCCGCCCTGGACACCCTGGATCAGCTTGTGATCAGCTTGTGATCTAGAATCTACAGATTCTAGACTGTGTGGCAGACAAGGCCCAACTGGCGCTGGGGTCGTGTCCCACGGCTCAGAGGTTCGCTCCTTAGGACTTTTAAAGGGTTAAATGACGCAGTGGAGGTCAGGAGGCTGCTCTGTTCGGGGACGTGCATGGGGACGTGCATGTGACCGTGTACCTCATGGGGACAGGGCCAGGTCTGGTACACCCAGCGGAGGCTGTGAGTCACACCCCTGTGTCTCCTGCCAACCTGGCTGGAAGATGTAGACGCAGCTCTCTGCTGAGCTCGGAGGGAATGGTGGGTGGAGGGAGCTCGGACATCCCCCTGACCTGAGATACAGCTGGGGGCTTATCTATCTGGCTTGTGTCATGGACTGTTTGTGGTATCGGTGAGGCCATGGGCATCTTGAGTTACTCGTGTTGGGGGCTCCTTCGCCTTGGGGCCTGTGATCGAGATGTTACTGGGTTATGCACCTTGGACCATGCCCGCCAGACGCCAGCACCTCCCAGGGTATGGTAGCTAGTGAGTAGTGAGCCCCGATGCTCATGCCCTGGCTCTTGTGATGGAGAGCCTGCACAGGTGTGACAGGTGTGCAGGTGTGAGCAGAGGGTGGGGCCAGCACAGAAGGCAAGCTGCGTGCTCACGTATGCTGTGTCTGCTCTCTGGTCATCAGCTCGGTCCTCAGCACCCCCGTGTTAACAGTGGGGAGCCTGGGCTGAGGCCTGGCTGTCAAGCCCAGCCAGCAGTGTGTGCTGCGGCTGCTAGGGGCTGGGAGGACGAAGAAGCCTGGACTTGTGGGTGGACGGAGGTGCAGATCCTTCCAGTGGCCGGAGGGAAATGCCCCGACGGTGGGTAAGGCAATGCCCTCTGGAGGAAGGTCAGGATTGGAAAGCAGGGAGGGCGCACCAAGACACCCGTGCGCAGCCCCGAGGTGGCCCCTGCTTTCCGGCAGGAGCGTACCTCCCTGCAGTGACGGCTCTCCCTCCATGGCGAGGCCCACTGACACCTGCGCGTGCTGTTGCCCGTTCAGGTGACTCGAGACTCACGCACCTACAGCATCGGGGTGTGCACCGCGGCGGCAGGCCTTGATGAAGGAGGCTGCAAGGACGGAGGTGTCTGCCTGCTTTCTGGAAGCAAGGGGGCATCTTTTGGACGGCTGGCATCCATGAGGCTGGATTACAGGCACCAGGATGAAGCTGTCATTTTAAGTTATGCCAATGGAGATAATTGTCCTCCAGGTAAATCTTGGAAGCAAGATGCGTTTTATGTTCCCGGTGAGTGTGGTGTTAGACCCGGCCACAGGAGGAAACGGAGACATGGAGCTCCAGGTGCCGTGAATGCGGACGCCGGGCTCGGACCCCGCAGCGCTCCGTCCACGCGGCCCTGAGTGTGTGTTTGGGCCTCGGGCACATCCTGGCCTGTGAGCCGCTAGTCACATTGTGACACGGGCCAGCGTCTTGATGTTGGCTTACGGTGGTGGCTTCCAGATGAGATCCTTTTGAGCCTTTCTAGGTGACGTCCCCGGCAGGGAAAGCATGGCCGGGGTTGTGCTGGTAATCAGGGTTACATAGATGTTCTTCTTTCTTCCAGAAACTGAGGAAGGTGACCCCTGTGTGTTCCCCTTCGTATTCAACGGAAAGAGCTACGAGGAGTGTGTTCTGGAGGGCAGGGCGAGGCTCTGGTGCTCCACCACCGCTAACTACGACAGAGACCACGAGTGGGGCTTCTGCAGACGCTGTACGTAGCGGGGCACGTGTCTGGGCTCACGCTGCCGCTTGGCCGGCGTCCTCCGCACGCTGGCCTCATGCTCGGACCTCTGGATGTCTGGGTCAATTGTGCCGCGTGTAGTGTTTCCATGTCAGGCTTGTTTTCCGTAGAGAAAGGACATCTCGGATGGCTCGATGGGATGTGTTACGTGACCGCGTACGTAGACTGAAGTAGGGCAGGGCTGAGAGGCCGAGGCCAGGGGGCCGCCGGGGCCCGTCCTGTAACTCAGGCGGTGTACGTTCTCACGGCGCGGCGCCGCCGAGTCCCGGTCATGGGGCTGCGGGGCGGCACGGGCGTGGGCAGGACCGGCGGCAGGCTCGTTGGCCGGCTCCCTGCTGTGTGGTGGGCACGGGCCAGGGTTTCGGGCCGAGCCGGGCTGCGTGCCGTTTGGAGACACTTGGAGACCAGGGCTGTGAGCCAGTCCTCCTCACACGTGGCACGAATGGATGTGAGTGCTCAGGGAACGTGACGAGGAAATACACAAAAAACTAATTCTTGTGAACAATCAGGGAGCAAGAAGATATAAAGAAATTCTAAGTGTTAAACGTCCAGGGGCTATTGTAGTTCTGCTTTGAGGCTGACGATGGCAGGGCTCCGGGTCTGTGGGACGGCGCTCGGCGTTTTAGGTAACTACAGGGGCCTCACTGTGGCTCTGTTTCCTGTCCTTGCTCACGTGGGACCAGATGGTGAATACCCATCCACGAGGGACTGAGCCATTGCCGTGGGGCCATTCAGAAACCCAGGAGGAGACGGACCCAGGGCCCTGAGGGGCCTTGGTCTGTTTCGGGTCGGGGGATGTGAATGAGACAGCCGAGCTCTGGTGGGGGTGGGGGAGCTGGCGGGGGACCAGGCTGCGACCTGACTTTTCCCTGCGCTGCTCCCCAGCAAACAGCCACCGGATGTCTGCAATCATCTTCAAATGCGACGAGGACGCTGATATCGGCAGGCCACAGGTCTTCAGTGAGGTTCGTGGCTGTGAGGTGACATTTGAGTGGAAAACGAAAGTTGTCTGTCCTCCAAAGAAGATGGAGTGCAAATTCATCCAGAAGCACAAAACCTACGACTTGAGGCTGCTGTCCTCGCTCACTGGCTCTTGGTTCTTTGTCCACGAAGGAGTCTCGTGAGTATCTGCCGCCACGGCCTGTGGCAGGCTCTTGGTGGCCCACTTCCATGTCCCTGCAGAGCTGGCGTGCCACGTAATCTCGGTGCTTGCGGTGGCTTGAGAGCCCCGGTCCAGTGCCGGCCAGGCCTGGTGCCCAGAGGTGGGTGTGAAGGCGGAGGTGGACGGAGACGGGCCTTTGGAACCAGAAGCTGGCGATCCGTGTGCGACAGAGTGCGTCTTGAGGAGCGTTGTGCTCGCGAGGGGCTCCTGTCTGCTGCTGGGTGTTGGGGGGACGTTGACTTTTTCAGCTCTTGGGCACGGACCTCATAGGCTCTGTGGCTCTGAGGCTCGTGGGTCTGTGGCAGCCACTCCGTGACTCTGCCAGGGGCCCTCGGATCAGGAGTCCTCAGAGTAGAGTGGGGCATGGACTTGGAGGCCTTTGGTCTTAAGGTCAGCAGCTCACTCGCACTGGAGTGCTGCGGGTCCCAGCTCAAGCCCTTCTAAACCACACCACCTCCGGGTTCACCCCACCTGCCTGGGTGACACGCTGCCTTCTTCAGTAACCAACTACTCCCGGGACCTTCCTTGGAAAGTCTGTTTCGGTGCTGCATTCGGAGGGGGCGTGGAATGCTTGGTTATCCGAACAGTTCCTGTTTGTGAAAGTGGTGGCCAGAGCCGCACCCCAGTGTGTAGGGCGGACTGATCTTGCAGCCTCTCCCCCATTTCTTTGTGTTGTTTCACAGGTACTACATAAACCTCTGTCAGAAAATATATAAAGGGCCTCTCGACTGCTCTGACAGAGCCAGCATTTGTAAAAAGAGTGCATCTGGTGTCGTCCAGGTCTTAGGGCTCGTTCACACCCAGAAGTTGGATGTCTTAGGTAAGGCCCTGGGTCCTTGCAGTGCGTGATTATAGGTGTTGCTTCGGAGTTGGGAAGCTGAGAGCATCCTCCTATGGCCAGGAGGGTCAGCACTGGCTTGAGTTGAAACTGCCACATACCATTCCCAACGACTATTTCTCAAGCATTTTGTTAATTCCTGAACATTAGAGTAAGTACACTTGTATTCCTAGAGATGGCAGGTCCTAGCCGGTGTGTGCAGAGGGGTCACCTGTCCGGGGGACTACCCCGAGAGGGTCACAGTGGCTGAGGTTCCTCTGGCTCCTTGCTCTAGCTTGGGCTTGAGCACCGGAGTCTGCATACACACGCTCCAGCGTTTAGTCGGAAAGACTGAACAGTTAGTTATGCAAGAACTTGGTAAACATAATTCAGAGGTACGTTTTTGTAGCGTCTTAACAGTTTGGAAAATACTGAAGCTCTTTTTAACAGTGTTAGTAAAAAACTCATTTCGCAGTTGGTTGTTGAGTGAAAGATTCTTTCATTATTTATTCGAGAGAGAGCGAGTGAGCACGCACGTGACAGTGAGTGTGGCGGGGTGGGGAGAGGGAGAAGGAGAGAGAAAATCTGTAGCAGGCTTCATGCCCAGTGTAGTGCCCAACACAAGGCTTGATCTCACGCCCCTGAGATCATGACCTGAACTGAAATTTAGAGTCAGACAACCGGACCGAGTCACTGAGGCACCCTTGTCTTTCATTATTAAAAGGCAGATCTTTCTTAGGAACATCTGGGGTGTGTTCGGGGGACCAATAAAGAAAACACTTTTACCTTGTTGGAGTAGAGTGGGGTCCCGCATTGTGGTGACTGGAGTCTGCTCGAGCTGTTGGAAGGGAGACAGGGAGTTCCGAGGGAGGCACCGTGGCGGAGCAGCTTGTCAGTCCCGTTACCTCGAGGGTGGCCCTCCGCTGCTCTCGTGGTTGTGTATGGGCACTGGATCAGCCCTTCCCCGGCTTCCCACAGCCAGCTGGAAGAGGTTTGCCGAGTGAAGGCCTCAAGGAAGGTTTGGCCTGCAGGGATCGCCTAGTCCCCAACACACCAGGGGCCTTACTCCTTGGCCCTCACAGGATGGCTGTGCAAGGACAGAGCCCAGGGGCCAGATGCCCGGGAAGGGCTGCAGCCATGTGGGGTGGAGAGAGGGACTCTTTGTTCCAGGAAGTCACCCTTATCTGCAGCTCTGCTTTCTGCCTAGCAGTCCTCACAGCACTGTGGGGGTGGGCTCGGGGTTAGAGTCCATGCCCCAGGTTGGGCAATGAGCTGGGGAAGGTCGAGCTGATGGCCGGGGAGTGTAGGGTGTCCACCCTAAGAGCTGCATTGCTTCGGTTCCTGTGCTCCAGGAGTCTAAGGATTTCTCTTTAAAGCAGTAGAACTTTCAAAATTTTGCACAGGAGCCTGATATTTAATTCATCCAGTACAGCTTTGAATTTGGGTAGGGCTAAGGGCCTGGGCCTTTGGCTGAGCAGTGCCCCGTGCCTTGACCTGTGTCCCAGGAAGAATAGGTGGGAAGCCGGTACCAAGGCCTGTGTTTCCCCTACCGCCCGTGTCTCAGAGGCGTGAGAGTCGGGGGCTGCAGGGCGTGCACTGCTCCTGAGGCCCCTGCCCTGTGCCCCTGAGCCAGACTGGGCTCAGGCACCCCTGGACGGCTCCGGGAAGCCCCCGACAGTAGCTGGAAGCAGCAGCACCATTGACCTGGCAGCCACGCAGAGTCTTGTGTGAGCCCACGTGCCTCGTGGACCCCGCACGTCCGGTCTCTGCTGTCTCGTCTGTGATGTTTTCAGAAGTAGGAGAGTTGGATGCAGAGCCGGGATGCCCGAGGAAGCCAGAGCTGTTCTGTTTCTGGTTTTTCTCTTTGTAGTTGGGAGGTCTAGCCCCTGGCCTGTGACTCTCAGGGTTCCCCGGGGTGGGGGTGTGTTGGAAAAGCATCTGCAACGACCCTAGAATTCTACAGAACTGGAGCAGCTGTGACAGCTGCCGCCGAGCGAGGCTCTTCTCTATGTGCCCACCGTGCTGGGCACATGGCAGACACTTCGGGCCGTGTTCCTCTCAGGCAGGCGAGGAGACATGCTCAACAGCCCAGAGTCAGGCTGCGAGTGCACGGGAGGGGATGGGGTCTGAACCCCGGTCTTCCCCAGCCCTGCCAGGGGTGACGCGGACCCAGAGCGGTCACCCAGCTTGGCCGTGCTCTGAACCCAAGAGTGCAGACTTAGAAGTTGTGAGAGAGCCAAACGTTTGTTCTGTCTTGGCCTTTAACATAGATGCTGATTTCTGACGCCGAAGCTTTTTATAACCTGAAGTGACATCACTTCTATCCTTTGTATGTTTCAGATGACAAAGTCATCGTAACTTATTCGAAAGGTTATCAGTGTGGGGAGAATAAGACGGCGTCTGCCGTCATAGAGCTGACCTGTGCGAAGACTGTGGGCAGACCGTCGTTCATGAGGTGAGAGGGTTGGGCCTGCAGGGGGAGCTGAGGAGAGTGTGGACTGAGAGCTCACCCCATCTCTGCCCCTGGTTTTCACTTGCGGGCGCGTGGGCATGCGGGTGTGCAGACGTGTGCGCAGGGAGAGGGTGTTTGAGGCCTGGGGAGGGGGCTGGGGCTGTTAATTGTCCTGCGGGGTATGGGACTGCTCGGCACAGGGAGGGATTTCCTGGAAAAGGGGTGGAGGCACAGGGTCACTTGACCAAAGCGACTTGTAAAGTGATGTTTCACTGGCCTCTGCCTTCAGATCGTTGTAGAACCAAAGGAGCAGCGGTTGGTGCTGCCCAGGCCAGCTGTTCAAGCGGCCTGAGACCCCCAAGCAGGTGGGGCTGGCACCTGGGGTACTCTTAGATCACCCTAGAATTTTCCAGGCAACTGTGCATCTAGTACTAGGAGCAGTTTGGCCAACAGAGGGAGCATACGAGCTGCTCTTTCCCATAGATTCTTTCAGAAGCTGGGCTGGAATTTTGGGGGAGACCCGGGAATTATCCTAGGATTTCAATTAATGTAGGAGTCAGAAAAGCTTGTAAAATAAAGTTCAAAACTTTGGGAGCAAGTTTTTCCAACTTTCAGATATTGCACTGTTTCTTTTCCTTTCTTTCTTTCTTTCTTTCTTTATTTTTTTTAATATTTATTTATCTGAGAGAGAATGGGATGGGAGCAGGGAGAAGCAGGCTCCCCGCTGAGCAGAGAGCCTGACAGGGGGCTCGATCCCGGGACCCCAACTGAGCCGAAGGCTGATGCTTAACCAACTGAGCCACCCGGCCATGATGCCACGCTGTTTCTTCATAAAACAAAATGAAACAAAACTGTTAAACAGTTGCCTACTTTTTCACGTTGCCGATGTGCTAGGTCATCATCTTCCCGATTACGCTGTTGAGAAAAGTCGGTAACAGCCATTCCAGCCCAGAGCAGCCGGTGCCTACTACGGGGACGGGGAAGGTGGGGGGCTTCCGTGGGGACCCGGGGCTCAGGACCGCTTGGAGCCCTGGAGGCCAGTCTTGCGGGCACGAGCAGCTGCATGTGGCCGCGGCTGCCCGAAGCGTGGCTGGGCGTGACCGCGGTCCCCGTTCCCTCCCCAGGTTCGACATCGACAGCTGCACTTACTACTTCAGCTGGGACTCTCGGGCTGCCTGCGCCGTGAAGCCCCAGGAGGTGCAGATGGTGAACGGCACCATCACCAACCCTGTAAATGGCAAGAGCTTCAGCCTTGGAGATATTTATTTTAAGTAAGTGGAACATTTTCCTTTTGCGCGCTGGAGTGTATTCAGAATTAAACCAGCAATTTAGATCTTTCCCCCGTGGCGGGGGGAGCTGCAGGGTAAACAGGCAGTGTGTGTTGGTTACTGTTTCTAGGTAGCTGTCGTATTTTGCTTCAGCCAAGGGAAAGCATTACTCAACTATTAAGTTTTAACACCAAAGATGGTGAATTCTAGCAAGAATAAAAATAAAGTCGCTTCTCCTCCTCCCCTTCCGATAATCCCAGGGGTTGGCCACCTGACCTCAGGGACAGGCCAAACCTGCTGGCCGTGCCCGGGGCGGGCTGAGGTGGCCACAGTGCGGGGTGCTGTTCAGAGCGCAGGCTGGGGGGCAGGAAGAAGATGGGGTGGAAGTTGGCGCCCTCGGGTGTCTTCACAGGCTCCCAGGCTGGCCGAGCTAGGGAAGGGCCGTGGCCTGCAGACCTGCACTTGCACCCGGCTGTTTGGGTCTATCAGAAGGGTTTCTGGAGGGACTGGAGTCACTGCCATCCTTTTTTCTCTTCAGGCTATTCAGTGCCTCTGGGGACATGAGAACAAACGGGGACAAGTACCTGTATGAAATCCAGCTTTCCTCCATCACAAGCTCCAGAAATCCTGCGTGCTCGGGTGCCAACATATGCCAGGTTAAACCAAATGACCAACACTTCAGTAGGAAAGTTGGAACTTCTGACAAAACCAAATACTACGTTCAAGGTAATTGCTTTCCATCAATGTTCCATGTTCAGCTTCTTCAAAGGAGGGACTTTAAGAATTTCATGAAGAAACTCCCTTCCTTTGAAATCCCCGATTTGAAAGCAGAAGCCTGGTCTGAGTCTGTGTCCTGCCGCGCATCAGAACGATTCAACGGTACATGTAAGATGAGCATCTCGCTATGGGAAAAAGTCACCTCAGTTCACAGATAAGCGCCTGAAAACCAAAAACTTGGTCTCAAGCCAAGGTTGTGAGGTGGGGTGAAGGCAGAAGATAAAGTGTGTGTGTCCAAGAATTGCCTTCAGTTCGGTTTTGTCGTGTTGCTTCTTTACTGGGCAACTTCAGATGTTACTACGGAAGAGTGAGACGTGTTAGGTTTGTCAAAAGGATGAAGAGAAAGGGGAGACACCCTTTACAAAGTTAAGTGTGTTTAAAAACCCAGCTGACTCTGTTGTAAAAAGAGCTCCTAAAAGATTCCCCAAGAGGAGAAGCAGCTGCTCCCCAAGTGGTAGGAGCCCAGACGTCCGTGTGTCCACGCACAGACGCTTAGCGCCACTGTCCCTGCACGTGGCCTTGCCCTGCGGGCCCAGCAGACGGACCCGCTAGGTCAGCCTGATGCGCTCTCTTTATTTCACATCATGGAGTAAACTCCCGTGGTGCTCTGTTCCTTTCTAGTAATTCTGAGTTTGATTAACTCAGGTCATGTCTGCACGTGCAATCATTTATTCGTAGTTCCTAAAACCCCTTTCAGACCTTTGCACTTTGAGTGTTCACCAACGCTAGAAAGTCAGTTTAGTTTTAAGACCACCTTTTGCATTTCATGAAGAAATGCAGTTTAAATCTCTTCCCGAGTCTCCACTCATTCCAGAGGGCCAGAGTAGGAAGCCCGGAGCCCCATCTCACTGCGATTCGGAGCTGCCATCGGCTGCCCGTCAGTGTGGGGACGTGTGCCCACATGCTGGCCTGGTGGGGCGGTCCCTTCAGGTCATGCCTCAGCCGGTTATGAGCGCGAACTCTTGCGGCCTTCCCGAGCCTGGCCTGCAGAGCCTGGGGCTCTGGACTCCTTTCCATTCATGGACGTGGCTGCCTCACACACTAAACGCCCTGGCCCCATAGCAGTGGCGGACTGTGCATGTCGAGCCACCTGTAGACTTTGGAGAGGGCACTGTCTGTCCCTGGCTCTCTTCCTTCTGACACCAGCTGCAGGTTTTGGGGTGCTTCCATCACTGCCCTGAGGTTTGATCATCTGCAGGACTCAGGACTCATTTGACCTGTTACAGTCACGGTTAAGGATGGAAACTGGCCACGGGAAGAGGCACCTAGGGTAGCATCCAGAAGGGAGCCAGATGCTTCCATCGTCCTCCCACTGTGGCGAGAGGAGGGGTTCTGTTCCCAGCGCTGGTGTGTGACAATGTGCATGGACTCTCTCCGACCAGGGAAGCTCACCGGTCCCCCAGTGTCTCGGGCTCCATGTGGAGGCTAGTTCAGTGGGTTGGCTGGCTGGTGGCCCGCTGGGTCCATTCCCATCTCCAGAAGTGCTGATACCTCGTGGCCAGCTCCTGTTCTGGATCCTGCCGCTAGCTGAGGACAGAGCCCGACCTCTTCTGGAGCAAGGTTCAAGTCTTTCCTGCTCCCTGACGAGAGGCAGGGGCTCCGTAATGAGCGTCGGGAGGCCTGTGAGAAAGCGCACATGTGGGACTCTTGAAGAAGGACCTTTATCTCTGATTTTAAGTCCATGCAAACTTTTTACAGACCGTGGAAAGGTGAAGTCGGGCCCTTATTGAAATACTGATGGTAACGTTGCTTGTGTCGTGTCTTCCTTTCTGACAGATGGTGATCTAGATGTGGTGTTTGCGTCGTCCTCTAAGTGTGGAAAGGACAAGACGAAGTCTGTGTCTTCCACCATCTTCTTCCACTGTGACCCTTTGGTGAAGGATGGGATCCCCGAGTTCAGCCACGAGACCGCCGACTGCCAGTACCTCTTCTCCTGGTACACGTCTGCTGTGTGTCCTCTCGGGTGAGTACGCCGTCCTGGCATGGGCGGGAGCCTCCTCGGGCACTTTGCCCTTGGGATGTGCACGTCCTAGCTGTACCCCAGCCGGGTCACTCCGAATGCAGCTCGAGCATCTGTTGGTGTGAGTTCTCCGCCCCCAGTGCTGTCCTGTGGGAATATTCTGGCATCTCTGAGAACCAGAGAGGCAGACCCATGTAGCCAGGACCCCGCTTCAGTGGCTCTCCAGGTCTTGTCCTTCCTGGTCCCCCCCACGCCCCCGCAGCCACCGTCTGCCCCGCCCAGTGCGTCGGCGTCCGCCTGTGAGCGCACACGAGGCCGCAGCACCCCCTCGTTCTTTCCGGCCTGCCCCGGCCGACAGCTCTCCGCACTGGCTCGCGGGAGGCAGCCGCTGTGTCTCCTCTGTGTTCCCGGCATGTTTTCCATGTGCTCTAGTGCAGATTGTCGTGGAGTAAATGTTCCTTTAGCTTGAACAAAGTATTGTCTATGTTTGAAGGAATGGGAACTTGTTCCACAGATTTTGAAAATCGGCCATATGCCAGGTTTTCGTGGGAGTGTGCGTTTGGGCGCTGAGGACTCCCCGTGACGGGAGGGCAGTCGGGGCTTCTGTGCGGCCCCAGGGAACCCACCTCTTCCCGGCCCCACGGCCTTTGTTCCTCCGCCCAGCCCACGGCCACGTTTAGAGGCCGTCACGTAGACGTGCTGTTACACGGTGCTTTCCTCTTGGGTTGGTTTTCTCCCTGTTTCCTCCGCATCAGCTTCTCCCAGGAGCTGCTGTCCTCCGCGCTGAGACTAAGATCAGGAAGAAAAGTTCTTGCCTTGTAGTTGTCTGCTTGTGTCCTGGGGAGGGGTTTCTCTGCAGTCGGAGCTAGGGACAGCGGGGGCGGTTCGGGATCCCCTCCGTCCGACCTTCAGCTTTCACTTTCAAAAGGAGTCCGCTTTGTCCTGGGTTTCCCAGGAACGTGGACGTACGGCCAGTGTTAGCAAATTTCTAAATGTCGGTGCCGTGTAAACAACACGGTGCGGCTAAGACCCAGCGACGAGAAATTAACTGAGAAATAGAGACACGCGGGGACACTAAAGCCCACTTCGGAGTAACTCCTGGCTCCCAGGAGCGCCCGGAAGTAGCAGCAAAAGGGCGCACTCGGCAGCGAGCCTCTGTAGCCACCAGTTCACTGCACGTGTGGCCTGTCACGGTGCCCTCGTTCCTCCGGAGCAGCCCAGAGGGTCCTGCACGTTCCTCTCTGCCTTCTCAGGGGGGCGGGCGGGGGCAAGAACTGCCACCAGGGATTCTGTCGCCTCCATGAGTGCCTGCAGGACCAGGAGTGTCGAGTCAGTCCACAGACATCTGGTTCTCTGAACAGAAAGGGAAGTCCGTCCTGGTGCTTCTGGTTTTATATTCGTTGATTTTTACTACTTTCCTTGGTTAAGGTCCTGGACCAATCTTAGCTGGTGGAATAGCAGGCGTGTTCGTCCCTAGCCCTGTCTCCCGGGAAGAGCAGCCTGGATAGACGGTGCCGCGCCCCGCGCTGTCCTGAGGGGGGACCCTCAACCCCCGCGGTGCAGACGCTGCATCCCCAGACGGGAGGCAGGGAGGGAGAGGCCTTCTCTGGGCAGCAGGCGGCCACTGTCCCCAGAGAGGAGGGCTGCGGGTCCTGGGAGACCACTGGGGCCCCTCGTCCCTCTCATCCACCTCACAGGTGCCTCTGTGCCCTGACAGTTGTCTGGTGGGATGAGCCAGGACTCCGGCTGCCGTCCTCTGTCGCCGCTGTGCGCCAAGTGCCAGGCAGTGCCGTCCACCCGCGTGCTGGACTCCTGTCTGACCTCACCGCCCAGGGACTCTGTCACTGCCGTTGTCTGCATCCCGGCTTGGGGCCTGCGAATATAAAACCAGAAGCACCAGGACGGACTTCCCTTTCTGTTCAGAGAACCAGATGCCTGTGGACTGACTCGCCACTCCTGGTCCTGCAGGCACCACGGAGGCGCAGTCGCTGGGGTGGCATGCCCCCAAGTGACGTGGCTTCCTTTCAGGGTGGGCCTCGATGGTGACGGTACAGGCGCGGATGTGCCGGAGCACAAGGGGCTGTCGGAGCGAAGCCAGGCCGTCGGGGCGGTCCTCAGCCTGCTGCTGGTGGCGCTCACGGGCTGCCTGCTGACGCTGCTGCTTTACAAGAAGGAAAGGAGGTGAGGAGAGGGAGGCGGTGCGGGCTGAGGGGCTGTCCTGGGATCTGGGCCTGTGTGTGTGTGTGTGTGTGTGTGTGGACACTGGATACAGTCTCTGAGGTTTTATTTCGTAAATGGCTACGTTCCTGTGACACGTTCGGTGTGGCCGGCACTGTGGAGCCCGTCCCAGGCATATGGGTCGGGCTCTGGTGCTCCCGTCATGGAGCAGATGCTCGGGGCACTCAGCCTGGCCCGCCGGTTTCTAGGGCGTTGGTCTCTGCTTGTGTCCGGAGAGAGATGGAAGATGAGCACCTTTTATGAGCACACTGTGTCCTGCTCAGCTGAGCCCGCTGCACCGTCTTTCTCCTCCTCCTCCCCTTGCCAAAGTGAGCATTTAGGAGACGCGTGCCATGTGTGATGCCGTCTTCTTGGCTCACCTTTCCTGGGTAAAAGGGCTCATCCCCGTGTGCGGCTGTCCACCCGGGAGATTGCCGTGTCATGCACGGGTGAAGCCCACAGCCCAAGAGCCCTGTGGTGGGACCATCCCTTGCGAGTGAGGGCTGGCGTCCGGAGTCCCGAGTGCAGCCATCCCAGCCCGGAGAGGCTGGCAGGGGAACAAAGAATCAGGGCAGAGGCCGGGTCTGAGCTGGTCTTGGGTTAGTCGTTTGGCACGCATAATCTCAGTGCAGCCCGGGGTGGCGGGAATATGTGGCCTTTTCATCGTCAACACGGGTCAGCGGAAAAGCACAAACATTAGGTAACGTGCCCTTGTTAGACCACTAGGAGGTGGAGCGGGATTTAGATCTACTTCTGTCCAATTCCAGAGTATTCTTTTCAGTGAACTGGGTTATGGCCCCACTGCTGTGGGCTAAGTGGGTCTGTGCCGTGGAGGGTTGCGTCGCCGGGCTGCCGGCTTCTCTGTCCGGGTGCTCGAGGGGCCGGGGCTGGGGGAGGGCGGCTCTGGCCCTGCTGCTTCCGCCCTGCAGCGACTGTGCTTGCCTTCCAGGGAGCTGGTGGTGAGCAGGCTGACCAGCTGCTGCCGGAGGAGCGCGAACGTGTCCTACAAGTACTCGAAGGTAACGTCCCGCCTTCCCCGCCCCAGTGTGCCGCTGGCCGGCCGTGTTGACATGGGTCCGTGATAAGGAAAATGCGTTCATCGTCGGTTGTCCTACGAGAGGGAAAACATCATCCATTGTTTTTAATCCAAACCCCCTATTTGTCCTTTTTTCCTTCACGTTTTTCTCATTGTGGTTACAGCTTCAGTTGCTTCTGCTTTGTTGGTTATTTAAAAAAAATAAAAAATAGTGAAAATTTTTGTGCCATCTGCCATTTGGATGGATGCTTTCAGATAACTTTTCCCAAAATGGGCATCATTTGGCGAAAGGCTCATGGCTCGTGATACTCCTGCCAGACCGCTTCCTAAAAGGCTGATCTCGGACATAGTCATGTCCTTCCTGTGGCTTCTCTTCGGGCTTGGCCCTGCCCGTCCATCCCCCCACCCCACCCCCGCCGACACCTGGCTTGGGTAGAGGCCACTTTCCTGCCCTTGGTGACACTGTCTGCCTCGGTAGGGTCTCAGCAGGAGCTGACAGTCGTCAGCACTCCCTTCCTCTCCTCGTGGGGAGCCTGGGAATGTGGGGACTGCAGTGGGCAGAGGAGGGGGTCCCCGACTCCAGGGTAGGTCGTGGAAGGGAGGGCCACAGAGGAACAGAACGCAGTGGGGCCTCAGCTGGGCTCCAGGGTCCTGCTTTGTCTCTGGCAGGTGAACAAGGAGGAGGAGGCGGATGAGAATGAAACGGAGTGGTTGATGGAAGAGATCCAGGTGCCGACCCCGAGGCCCGGGAAGGAAGGACAGGAAAATGGCCACATTACCACGAAGTCTGTGAAGGCCGAAGCCCTTACCTCCCTGCATGGGGACGAGCAGGACAGTGAGGATGAGGTTCTGACCATCCCAGAGGTGAAGGTGCACTCGGGCAGAGGGACTGGGGCCGCGGGTGTGCCGCACGGGAGAGTCCCGCAGAGGAGTGGGCTTCGGGAGAGCACTGAGGGTGCTGGGGTGCTGGCGAGAGGGGACCGGGCCCACAGAGGGAAGCCCAGGCCCGTGCCGCCCAAGACCGTGAACTCCGGCAGCCTGGCGTCCTTCCATGACGACAGTGACGAGGACCTCTTACACATCTAGTCTCCTGGGGCCTCCAGGAGACGTGGGTCCGGTGTCGCCAGGCACCTCCAACCAAATAAGACTTCAGCTTGATGATGCTTCCATCATTTTTGCCTTTAACAAAAACTGTTTCAAAAGGGAAGAGTTTTTGTGATGGGGGAGAGAGTGAGGAGGTCAGGTTTACAGTCCTTGGAACAAGGCTCTGCTCCCATCACTGGGGGCAGAGCCGGGGCCCTGGGTTTTGTCCCCAGCCCTCACATAAAAGTGTGGCAGCCGTGCACGTCATACTATGTGCCCCGGCCACACGCGTCTTGGAACCGAGGGCTGTGTATTTGAGAAAAACCCTTGCTGCTTTAGGCCCTGTAGGGTTTTGACCATTATATTTTAGCATTTAATTCTCTCCTCCTATTTATTGACTTTGACAATTACTCAGGTTTGCGAAAAAGGAAAAAAAAAAAAAAAAAAAGACCAAAAGAAAAAAAACCAACCCAACAGTCTTTTTCGGGCCGGCTGGGGTACCGTCGTGGTTCATCCGTTGTCCGGAGGAGGAGCTGTTGGTGTGCTAGGAAGGTTCTGTAGGAGACTTTGAGCTGGTCAATAATGTAGCCTCTAAGAACGCTCCATTCTGTCCTTCCTTTTTGCTTCCTGATTTGAGGGGAACGCGCGGGGCCCCCCAAGGGCCTAGGCTTCGGAGGGTTCGCCTGTTCTCCGCCTTCAGTCAGTAGCGGCCGCAGCTTTCTGCATGACGTCCTCGATCCGAGGCGCACAGGGCACACGTATCAGTATTCTTTCGCCGGCTGGTGAATTCAAACAACCCACCCAAAGATTGATTATGTGTGTGTGTGTGTGAGGATGGAGTTGAGATGTCAGAGAAAGTAACTTTTTTCCAGATTGGGGATATAGGTCTCACCTCTTCAGGTTCTCATGATACCACCTTTACTGTGCTTATTTTTTTAAGAAAAAAAAAGTGTTTATCAACCATTCGACCTATAAGAAGCCTTAATTTGCACAGTGCGTAACTTCATGGAAATTGCATGAAAGCCGATGGGCCAGCATCTCGCCCTAGCATTGCACTTGGGATTCCTGCTCTGGGGGTGCTGGGTCGGCCTCTCAGTGCTGCAGGACGGAAGGGCAGGAGCACTGTCCTTCCCTGGCTGTTGGCACCTTTCTTGAAGTGTTTAATGAATGACTTTTCTCGAATTATAGAATTGTACATAGACTCACTGGTATTCATGTACTGAAAAGCAAGCTCCCCTTGGTTTGTATTCGGTTGGGCTGGCTAATTTGATTTCAACATGAGTGTATTTTTTAAAATTGATTTCTTCATTTTTTTTCAATCAAATTTACTGTAATATAAAGTATTCAACAATTTCAATAAAAGATAAATTATTAGTCGGGTGTTACTGTTACTGCTTTTTCCCCCTCGATGGCGAAATGTTGCCGAGCCCGCTGCCAAGTCTGCCCTTGTGTTCTGTGAAGTTCCCGAAGAGGTCTGGGTTTGGGTTTCGGTGGTGCGGTGCTCGCTGTCTTAGGACCTCGACCATCGCTGCCCTGGGCTCTCCAGACCTCACCATCCTCGTCAGCTGTTGCTACAGGTAGTTTTAGGAAAATGTGCCCTGACAGCAGATATTTTCAGAGAAGTGGTTTTTTTGGTAAGAGCACAACCTTCATGCTTCGTTTTCTTGAACCAACTTCCTGATGCCCTTTTGTTGGAGACTGTCCAAGAGCAGCGGGGAGGTAGAGTGTGCACCTGTGCCGAAGACCTGTGAGAGTGTGGAAGGGCAGGGTTGTAGCAGAAAGGACCGGATGTGTGCTAACACCCGGTTGGCCGTGTGAGCCGCCCTGTGGCCCTGCACATCCTGGAGAGCCTCTCAGCTTGGAAGGAGCTAAATAAAGACTTTTCTTAAAGACGGGGGGAAACGGGGTACCTGGGGGGCTCAGTCCATTAAGCATCTGCCTTTGGCTGAGGTCATGATCCCAGAGTCGTGGAATCAGGCCCCCCCTCAGGCTCCCTGATCAATGGGGAGCCTGCTTCCCCCTCTCCCTCTGCCTCAGCTCCCCCTGCTTGTGCTGTCTCTCTCTCTGTGTCAAATAAATACAAAAAATCAAGAAGATGGAGTGAAAGAGCAAAGCAAAGCTTGTGACTTGTTTCTCCTGTTTCTTTACCTCTTAGTCTCTGTTGTGTGCTGACCAGTTTGCAAACCAAATTCAGTGAAGAATTACTTCTAATATTATTTTGATGCAGTGTTAGAGGAAAACCAGACTGAACACATGGTGCAGTTGGTCGTCACCCCTGGACAGGGCAAAGCCAGGGGCCCCCATCTGTGCACCCCACTGTGTGGGGTGACCTGATGGCTGCTCTCAGCACCATCCTGGAGGAAATGGTTTTGGGGAGCTGGCCGTGTGGGGTTGCGTAGCTGGACACACCGTGGGGTGCGGTGCCCCAGAAAGCCCTGGTAGAAGCCAAGGGCCACGTCCCAGCAAACCTTGTGACCTTTGGCTGCAGACTTTTTTTTTTCTTTAATTTTGAGATAATCAGGACATACAGAAATTCTGCACAAATAGGACAAGGAACTTTTTTCCTTCTCAGTTGCTCTTTTTAATTTATTCCAGCCCCGAGAGTTCCTCTGTTTTCTTTGTACTTCCATGGCCTTGACACGGGAGGTTGCCTTCCTCACCCTGCTTGGGGTCTGACACCCTGACGGGCTGCTGTCCCCATGGGCCGCCCCTCCCCCGCCCGGCCCCTGGAGGATCCCTGTTGTGCTCTGCCCCACCTCGTGGCCTTACCACTCTTGTTCAGGAAGCATGGGACAGAGACCTCAGGTGGGACAAAACCATACTTCAACGAGGAAGTTTTGTCATCGTAGAGTGGTGTTTCCCAAAGTGTGCCCCGTGGAACCCTTGTTCCGTATGATTTTAGTCAGTGTTCTACAAAACCTGGAAAGGGCCTGTGCCCAAGTCAGTTTGGAGGGTCCTAATTAGAGAGCCTTTCTTGCCACGAGGCCTCTAGAGTCTTTAAAAGGAGGATGGTTGAAATTACAATAAAGGATGTGGCCAGTGTATCTCCAAGAAAGGGTATGGTATGCAGGGCTTTCTAAGTGTTTCTAAGTTTCTAAGTGTCCCCTGGGGGAGCCTGGTGGCCTGTGGCCAGACCCCCGAGAAGTGCTGTCACTGTGAACCACAGTTCTGTTGTTTTCAGGGGGGTCACAGGGAACGGGCTGGGGGGTGCCGTCTGATAGACACGGAGGGCCCAAGAGCTATGCCCTGTCTCGGAACCTGCTCTCCCTGAAAAGCCCCTCCCGTTTGTGCCCCCGCAACGCCTCGCCCCCATTCGGGCCCAGTTCTCAAGCCGCTGACCGTGGCACTGACGTTGATGGGGGCTCTGTGGATACTGGCATATGCCCTTCTCTTCTCCACACATGCGAGCAGCGAATCGATGTTGGTAGGGGTTGAATCGTGTCCCCCCAAGTTCACGTGTGGAATGTTATGCCCTCACACCTCAGGATGTGACCTTAGATGGTCCTTGCAGAAGTCCTCAAGTTAAAGTGAGGTCAGTGGGCCCTGATCCACTAGGACTGGGGGAAAATGGAAAATTTGGAGAGAGACAGATGTGCACAGAAAGAGGATGTGAAGACACAGGGAGGAGACGGCCTTCCACAAGCCAGGGACAGAGGCCTGGAACACACCCTCCCCTCAAGGCCCTGGGAAGGAAGCAATCCTACCTTGGTTCTGGAGTTCCCGACCTTCAGGACTGGGACATAATACCTTCCCGCCTAGCCCGACTGCTTCGTTACATAATCCAGGACCCGAGGCCCTGTCGTGCTCCTAGAGGGTCCAGGCAGTCATCAGGCCCAGAAGGACCCATGGCTGTGTCTAGGGCTGAGGCTGCACTCCCCCGCCCCACCCCCCAGGACCTGCGATGGACTCCGTGCCCGATGGAGAATGAATGAGTGAATGTACGGGTGGTTTTGCGGGCTCCTTTGTGGGGATAGGGTGGGTGGGTCCCTGAGAGCTAAGCGGGTTCTCGTGGGCCAGGCTTGGACCCAGATATCTTGAAGACATGGGTGCAGGCTTCTGGGACTGGGTTGCCGGCACCCAGTTGGGAACAGAGCTGAAAACTGAGTCCAGCAGATGGCCTTGGCTCCTAACCCCACTCACCTGCGCTGACCAGTCCGTGCTTCCGGGACCCCAGCCGGCTGGTCACACCCGTGAACACTCGGTCCTCAGGGCTCTGGAGGCAGGAGAGTGAGAAGGAATATGCCAGGTGTCTCCCATTTGATATGTATGTGGGATGGATGGAGACAAGAGGATGGTCACGGGCACGCCAGGCACACACGCACCACTGGGTCAGGATGGCCCCAGTGCCCGGAGGGAGGGTGGAGGCTCCTCCATCTGGCCGTCTGGCTGAGCCCTGGGGCACAGCGTCCTGCCGGTGGCCTCCTGCGTCAGTGGGTTTGGCATGGGGAAAGCAGAGTCATCAGAGGGGCCCTGACATTGGGGAGGAGCCTGCGGTCACTGAGGAAGCCAACGCCTTTGACGACACAGTCGGGCTTCCCCGTGGCTCCCAGGCTGGTTCCTCATTTCTGGCGGTTTCCAGACTCCTCAGTGCACTTGAACTGTCCCTTAAGGCCCTTAAAAGAAAGGTGCTGTGGGGGAGAAGGTGCTGGGGGTGGAAGGCTGTGAGGAGAGGACATGGTGGTCCCTTCCTGGCAGCACAGAGAGGGACCCCAGGGCTGGGGTAGGGGGCACCGTGGTCGGTTGTGGTCCTCTGTTGCTTCTCCTCCCCGTTGTAATTCCGATCCCTGAGAGGTCCCCGGCTCCCCCTCCACGCACCTGAACCAGGAACTGGGAGATGGGACAGGGAGGGGCCTGATCTGAGCAAGAGAGGGCAGGCCAGGCCCTTGACCAGACCCAGATCCAGGGAGGCTGCTTTCTCTCCTGAGAGTGGATGCTGGGGAGGTGGGGACAGGGAGGGGCCTTGCGTCCGCTGCAGGATGTGTTGAAAGCAGGCCCTTTGCTCCCGAGAAGACCTGTGTGAGGGGAGCCAGTGCATTTGTGTTACAAAAAGCCACTTGTTTTTCTTCCTGTGGAGGGAAAACCCAGCTCTCCCCTCTCCTGTGTGTCTCCCTTGCTACTCAGCCAGGACATTTCGCTTCTGGTCACCAGATGTGTGGGATTTCCCCTCACACCCAGCAACTCTGCTTGCATCAGTCCCTCCAGGAGAAGGGCTCAGTCCCATGAGACTGTCCCCCACTTCAGATGCCAGTTGCAAATCGTCAGTCCCCAGGTGACCCATAATTCTGTCCGACTTGGACGCAAATCGGGGTTCTATGACCTGTTCCCCACTGGTTTGCCAACCCGGCTTGCAGGACTCAGGGAAACACTTAGATTTACCCGTTTACGGAAGGATGTGACAAAGGAACAGCTGGAGAGCCCGGCCAAGAGGTAGGCAGGGCCAGGACTGTGAGGGTCCCAGGCACAGGAGCGTCTGTGGCCATGGGGCTGGGGGGCGTCCTCCTTCCCGGGTGGGCGTGTTCACCAGCCGGGTCGCTCTCCAGGCCCTGCACTCTTGGGGTTCTTCAAGAGGCTTCGTCATGCGGGCTTGACGGGGACCGTAAGCTCCACCTTCAGCCTTCCTTCCTCCTCGAGAGAACAGGGATGGCCTGAAATTTCCAACTTCTATGCATGGCTTGGTCCGTCCTGTGACCAGGAACCATCCAGGAGCCATTTGGAGTCACCTCATTAGAACGAAGGACATTCCTGTCACCCAGGAAATTACAAGAGTTTCAGGAGTTCTGTGCCAGGAACTGGGGCAGAGACCTGGACACATTCCCTATGAGCTCACGCCAGTAGGAAGAACTGCCTTTCAGCTTGGAGCGTGGGAGGTCCTGCTCTGGGGGAGGTGTGCCCCGCCCTCCTCCTTCCTGCCTCCCAGCCAGAGCTCAGCCCTCTGGCAGCGGCCCCAGGAGGCAGGGGGACTTCAGAGCCGCAACTCCCTGAGGTGGTCCCTGCTTTGTACCAAAGCACCCGGGATAGCCCTGGGCTGGAGGCCAGCTCCCAGCACCCAGAGTCCAGAAACACAGGGGCACTCCTGGCACTGGGAGCATCACTACCTGCCTCTCATGGGTGCAGGGGGAGGGACCTGCCCTTGTCTGTGTCCTAGGGCAGAGATGGGGGCGCGGAGAAGGTATTTCCTGTCCGAAGGCATGTTGATGTCCTCTGTCAGCAGCTCCAGTCGAGGTTCCTGGGGTCCTGCCCTGTTCCCAGATGGCCCCCTGGACCCAGCATCCCATGTGTCGGGTGGTCTTACAAGCCAGCAGCTGGGAGCTGCCCGGGAAATGATCAGGTGATGATGCTGGTGGAGTCCCACGGGGTTCTGGAAAGCGGGCTGTCCCATGTTGGGGTGAGGATATGGGGAAATAGGCTCGTTTGGGGAGCCTGGCTCCCCCGCACCACGTGCCCAGGCTGAAGGACCGACCAGCCAGAAAGCCACAAGCTGCTTCCCCGTTCAGCCCGTGGCGCCGCCCACAGCGAAGACGCTGCTCCCAGGAGCCCGTGGATCTCTCCCCTGTACTGCTGCGCTGCCACATGCCCACGACACTAGCCGCAGAAGGCCACGCACTCTTGTCTCCAGTTTCTGGGGGGCAGGAGGGTGGCTGCAGTGCAGCTGGACCCTCCACAGTCTGGGGAAAGATCCGCTTCTGAGCCCACATAGTCCCTGCTCTGTAGGCCCGAGGGTCTCCGTCGGCCAGGGTGCCCCATGTCCCTGTGGACTCCCCCACAGGGCCATGAGCTCCAGCAAAGCCAGCAGTGGGGGGATGGATGCCCAGCAGGGCAGCTGTTCCACTGGACGTGATGTAATCCCACGAGAGCGTGGCCACATTTGCGGGATTTCACGGGGACAAGCCAGTCTCGGGGGTGAGCACCAGGAGGCAGGCTCATCGGCGGCCACCTTCCCATCCCTGCCCGCCACAGCCTTCCTGCCTTTCCTCACCTTCTGCTTGTCCCCCCGCCCCCACCCCATCCAGCCCCACCATGCTGTCAACCCACTGGAGGTAAGGGGCACAGCAAGGCTGAGGGGCCGGCTTGGGGGGAGCTCCACTGGAGCCCTCTGCCTGAGCCGTCCCTTTGTGAGTCTATGTCCCACCAAACTTCGAGCCGCGTGGGGGTAGGGGCGGCCCGTCTCCGTGTCCCAGGGCCTGGCGCTGCTTGAGACGCAGAGGGACCCCGCAGGTGTTTGTCGAGGGAGCGAAAGCGCTAACGCATGAGTTGCTGAACCGAGGGCAGGTTAATAAATTAAGGCATGTTGCTCCAGAGCAGAGCAAGGTTCAAGTTCAATGATGGTGTGAACTTGGGGAGTTGCCGCTAGCTCCCTAAGCCTCTGTGTTTTCCCAGCTGTGCAGTGGAGAGAGGGAAAGCACCTCCCGCAAAGGCCGTTGCGAGGGGTTCGAGAACCCATGTTGGAGCGCTGAACTGGCGGTCGATGGCCCTGGTCACCGGCTGCCGAGGGCTGACCTGGCTGATGGCTGGGTCCTTGGCCTGTGCTCGTTCACTGCTCCCTTTCCCACAGGATGCCAGCCTGCAGAGCCCTCAGCAGCGAACGGGACCCATGCTCAGCAGAGGGGTGCTCGTGACCAGGGGCACAGCAGGGGTGGGGGCTCTGCGTGGGGGCCTCAGGGCCGCAAGCGGGTGGGAGTGCGAGCTGCCTGATTATGCAGACTCCGCTGCTGTCCGGGGTCAGTTTGCTGTCTTTGATTGAGGGGGGGGTTGTTATAAAAAGAAGTGTTTGACTGGGTAATCTCTCTGGAGGAGCCCTGCAGAGACCCTGGGGGCTGGGGCGGGGGCGGGTTACCCAGGGGCCTCTCCCTCTCTCGTCTCTGGGAGGGAGCTCTGACTCCAGAGAATTCGAACCTCTACCTAGTTGATTTGCTTCCCAGCCAAGCCATGTGGCCCGTCACGCTCCTGCCTTCCGCCCTTGCCCGACACAGGCCGCAGGGGTGAAAGATTGCTCCCAGTTGGTCGGCTTCCAGGTCGAGCGTGCTCGGACAGCGGTGTGCTCTCCGACCAGCCCACGGCCCAGAAGTGCGCACGGAACCTTGACCCCGGCCATCCGGGCAGCCCAGGCAGTCTGGCCAAGGCGATGAAGGTGCTGGCCCCGTAATGCTCACCGTGGATGATGTTCTGGAGCAGGTCGGCGAGTTTGGCTGGTTCCAGAAGCAAGCCTTCCTGACCCTGTGCCTGCTCTCAGCTGCCTTCGCCCCCATCTATGTGGGCATCGTCTTCCTGGCTTCCACCCCGGATCACCGCTGCCTAAGCCCTGGGGTGGCCGAGCTGAGCCAGCGATGCGGCTGGAGCCTGGCGGAGGAGCTGAACTACACGGTGCCTGGCTCAGGGGCCGCCGGCGAGACCTTCCCCCACCAGTGCCGCGGCTATGAGGTGGACTGGAACCAGAGCGGCCTCAGCTGCGAGGATCCGCTGGCCGGCCTGGCCGCCGATAGGAGTCACCTGCCGCTGGGGCCCTGTCGGCACGGCTGGGTATATGACACGCCCGGCTCGTCCATCGTGACCGAGGTAAGGGCAGGCCCCGGGTCTGGGGGAGCAGGTGGGTTTTAGGAGCAGGGAGGGGACACACAACAAATCCTAGGGGGCTCGGTTTCACATCAGGTTAGAGGGAGGAGAGTTCTATCCACTGAGCACTTAGAACACTTCTGGCTCTGTGCTGGGCACTCTGCGTCCTTCCCGCCGTCTGGTCCCCTATGGACGCTGGGCGCTAGAGGAGCAGGTGGAGGTCGGTCGGGGAGCCCTTTGCAAGCCAGGCTGGATTGTTGAACACGGGCCTATGGGGAGACAGTTTCCTCTTCTTTCTGCCCCACTGGCTTCTCCAAGAGCCTGTAGAATTCACTTGGGGTGCTGTTAGAATGGTGGGTCCCCTTCCTTCACTCGTGTGACAGTTACGGGCCCGCTAGGGTGGTTTGGAAGCCAGAGTCAGACTGTTTCAGTCCCGGCCGTGCCCCAGATCCGCTGGGCATCCCTGAGGATGTTACAGTGCCACAGGGGTACAGGTGTATCCGCTTCCGACAGCTGTGAGTGGCGGCCCCGCTCCCGGCCTGCCGGAGGGGGTAATGGGGTCAAAGGGCCTCACTTGCAGAATTCAGTGGGTCCTTTCTGTATTGTGCCCCGAGAATATTTTAGTCAAAGGCCACCAAACTTTTTTTCCTTTGTGGATCTTTTTGAAAGTGTTGCCAAGCGTGGGCCCTTGGAAATTGGCATCGAGGTTGGTTGTTGAAGCCGCAGACCAGAAGCTATGCAGAGGCGCTCTGTTAGCAAAGCTTGGTTTGGGTGCTTACCTGAAACCAGAGGTAACTGAGTGGTTTTGGCGTCAACACAGCCAAGGCTCTTACTGGAGGAAGGGGCTGTGTCCTCTCCTCTGGCCCGATCAGGTCCCTGCTGGGGGGGCCGGACTGGGAAGGGGACAGAACGGGAGTTTTCCCTTCAGGAGGAACAGGTACAGGTGTGACTTGCTTTACCTGAAAACGCATGAACACCTGGTTTCCAAGGCTTCCTCTGGTGACAGCATGTGCTAATTTGGGGACAAAGAGCTGTTAACGCTGATTCGAATTCAGGGCTCTGTGGAGGAGCGTGGGGGTGAAGGGTGGTGACCCCTCCCTCTCCGCCAGAGTGCGGAGTCCTTATGGAAGCTTTGCCAGAAAAAATGCAGGACACTGAGTTAAATTTGAATTTCAGATAAATGATAAACAATTTTTTAAGATAATTATGTCCCAGATGTTACACAGTGTTTCATGCTGGTAACCGAGGCGGGAATACAAATGTTGCACGAAGACGCACTTACACTAAAAAAAATGCATTGTTTATCTGAAATTCAGATTGTACCAGGCGCCCTGGATTCTTTCCTAAGCCTGGCGACTCTGCCTTCATGCCAGAGGAGGAAGTTCGGTCTGGTTTCTGCAGAGGAGCAAGACAGTCTTAGTGGGACATTGGGAGCTGTCTGGATGCAGGGTGCGTCCCCAGGAGAGACACAGGCCTGGCCTGGGCTGGAGGGAAGGGCCCCAACCTGCCTGAGGGAGGGGCGTGAGCAGGGCTACTGAGCCTGAGCTTGGACCACAGGAGAAGGAGGGGTTGGGGCTGCGGAGGAGCCCGGGAGGGTGGTGGCCAGGAGGGGTGGGGCAGCGGACACGGAGGGGCGGCGGGAGGGGGAGGGTCAGATGCAAGGGAACCGAAAGAGCTCCAGAAACAGTGACTGTGGCAGCCTGGCTGGGCTCCCAGGAGACCCTAGATCTAAGCACTGGCAAGGACTGAGGGGCTCCTGGCACTCTCATTCGCGGAGTGTGCCCTGTGCCAGGCGGTGGGGGTGTGCTGGAGGCAGAGGGCACGGGGGGGCTCTAGGGCGGGAGAGGGCAGGAGCCCTCGGCAACCCCCCACCCCCACGTCTTTAAACCCGCCTTCGCCTGTTTTTCCTCCTGCGCTGCAGCTTAGTCTCAGGGGCTTTGCCTTCATGATTCCTTTCTGCAGGAATAATCTTTAACTTAGCCTTGCCTTGGACGTTGGAACCTGCTTGAGGGGGGATGCTGAAGCAGCCCGTTTGCACATCCCAGCGGCGCTGCCCTTCTGAGCTCGGGGTGGGGCCTGGGGCTCCATCTGGGGAAGGAACGTGCATGTTCCCTGACTTCTGAGTCTCCTGCCCTTCCGGCTGCAGCCCCACAGTGGGCTGGGGCCCCTCTCCTGGGTGGTTAGCTCGGTCTTCCCTGGCCTGTGAGTGTGAGCCGGAGAAAGGGCTCGGCCCCAGGTCACGGGAGGGCTCTGTCACCGTTCCCAAACTCGTCTCATCCTAGAGATCTCCTGGCTTCTGGCCTGAGATCTGCTGAGATCGGATCCACAGCAGTCTGTGTTCTGACCAGGACTCTGGGGGATTCTCATGATCAGACGAGCTTGGAGAACACAGACTGTGTCTGAGACCCCAGGCCTGAGCCCTGGCAGAACCCCAGTGGGAGCAGGGACCCATCCAGTGCCCCCCACTCCACACCACCCTAGGCTTTCCTGGGGGCTGGGCCTATCTTCCTGGTATGCACAAATGTGCTGGGGGGCAGTGGTTGGGTGTGAGTTGGGGGGCATGAGGCATGGAAGGTGACTCTAGACACAGACCCTGAGCCTCGTGGGGAACAGAGATCTCCACAGGCAAGGCCAGATGCCCCTTCCTCCGGCTCCGTGAGCGCCCTGGCTTCTGCACAGTCTGGGGGACAAGATGGCACCCTGGACATCTGAGGAAGGAGGGCAGGGACCCCTTACAGACACGCTCATGACTAAGATTAGAACAAAAGACACAAACTGGTGCCCAGTGCAGTGTAAGCGGGATGTGGTCTGGGACAGGTGGGTAGAGGCTACGAGAAGACAGTTGGGCGGTTGGAGAGGCAGACCCTGGGACAGCCAGATAACACCCAAGAGCGATCTGTCCCTCCGTTTCCTAACGGCAGGGCCCACGGCAGGCTGGGAAGACAGAAGACGGCAGAAGCTCTGCAGGGATGCTGTGCTTTCAGCCGAGGGGAGTGAATGTTTGGGTTTGGTAGAGGGAATGCCCACGGTGCTGAGTGGTAGCCTGTGGTGCCTCCCAGAGCTGAGCCACTCCCAGGAACCAACCCCAGGGTCCAGGCGGGGGTAGCAGGTCACAGGACAGGCTTGGGATTCATTTCTGAAAGTCAGGTGGTGACCCAGAGTACTACCCAGATTTTACTTTGAAAAGTGCTCATGTCAAGGAAGTAAGCAGCCAGTCAGAGGGACCCCCAGGCTGACGGAGCCCAGAGCCCTGGGGCCCTTAATGGTCGACCCCTGGGCCCGGGACTGGGGGTGGGGGGAAGGGGCTGGCTTTAACCAGCTCCTGAGATATTTGCGGGCAGTGGGGTACAGTCAAACCTCTATTCTAAAGGGTAAAGGGCTTGTTATTTACCTAAACCCTGTTCATAGGACTCCTCCTCTTCGGTGCTCACACCCGCTCTGTGAGTGGGACAGGCGCAATACACATGGCTCAGGCTGGGAAACTGAGGCCCGCAGTGGCGAAGTGACTTTCTTACCGTCACACATCGCCCAGCGTCATCTGGTAGGGGGAGCCATGACTCCGAAGTACTTAGAGCAGGACAGAGACAGGGAGAGAGGGAGGGTATGCCCCAGGGCTGTGCCAAGAATGGGGACAATGTGAGGGCCCCAGCCGTGGAGCTCCACACCATGCTTCTACCTTCTCTGCGCCCCAGTGAGGAAGTGGGATGCCTCCTCCGTCTCGGGGTCAGCAGGGCTTCTCAGTGCCCAGGTGTGTGCCCCCTGCAGTGCGGCTTCCCCTAAAACTCAACAGAGCCCTTCCCCAGGTGGGTCTGTCCTGCCTTTGCCCCTGGGTCCCTCCTGCCCTGTCCCTCCCCTCGCTGGTTCTGGGTGCAGTGCTCCCTCTGAGTCTCCGGCCACCCTGGGTCCCGAGCACAGGACCCCAGCGCCCACACCGCTCCCACCAAGCCTGGCTTCTTGCTCAGCCCCTCCTGGGGCCACTCATGGCCACACCCACCATGACAGAATTGGTGGACTTCACATAATTATATAATTAACAGGTACTTAATCGAGGGCTTTTGACTGGTTCTGGAAAACGTGTTCGATTTATTTGGCTACATTTCTGTCTTTAGGAAATTGCTGTGCTATACTTCTTTTTAGAAGACTCATCTGCTGGCCATGTTGTCTTTCAATAACTGACGGCCAAGGTCAAAACTCTTGACAGTGGTGAGGGTAAAACAAAGATACTAGGGATATAGTGGTAGCAGGTGAGATTCACCGGAAACCTGAAATTTGTCTTATGAAAACGTGGTAAGAAAAAAATGATGAGAAACCCTTGGGGCTATCACACTTCGGGGTAAACACTTATTTTGTCTGGAGAGAGGACAGAAGAGATACTTGGACTTACAAACGGTCTTGTGTTTCCGGCCCCTCCGACCATGGCGTGACCCGCAGTTTAACCTGGTGTGTGACGACTCTTGGAAGGTGGACCTCTTTCAGTCCTGCGTGAACCTGGGCTTCTTCCTGGGCTCTCTGGGTGTCGGCTACATTGCAGACCGGTACGTAAAGGCCAAGCCGACTGAACGCAGTGGCGATGCCGTGAGGAGAATGGATCACAGGGGACAGTGGTGAGAGTGTCTGGCTGGTTAAAACCTACGGCAGACGCTGATGGAGAGAGACCTGGTAGCTAGAGCTTTGGCATGGGGTAGGGTAGCAAGATGGAGTAAGGGTGGGGATTCAGGATGGATTTGGGGGGTCAAAACTCACGCATATTGTATAGCTGGGGTGGTGGGCTGAGAGAAGACAGGGACAAAGCCAAGGTGTGCACATGGAGCAGATGGGTGAGGTGAGGGTAGGGACAGAGGGGTAAGAAAAAGGCTTCAGTTGTGGGGGAAGGGGGTGGGGAGCCACCCTGAGTGCTAAGCGTAGCCCAGAAGGCAAAGAAAAGATACCACGTAGGGAGTTGGGTACGTGAGTTGTGCTCAGAAAAGCGGTTTGTGCTAGAGATAAACATTTGGGATTTGTCAGCAGGCGCTGGTATTTAAAGCTGTCAACCGTGGTTGAGATAAGCAGCGGAGCGTATGGAGGTTGTTAGGGAAGGAGTTGCTGGCAAAGGAGATGTAGAGGAAACGACAGGGAGGTAGAAAGACACCCACTGTCCCAGCATAGTGTGGAGCTATAGAACACAAGACGGGACTGGCCTGATGGGGAGGAGTGGCCCCCATCTGCAGACAAGGCACCCCACGACTACCAGGGACAAGGATGGTGTCAGGGGAAGGCTGAGGAGAAGCGAGAGAGGAGGAAGTAGAGTGTGGGTGAGTGGACAACCCTGTAAGGCAAGTGGGGTGGGAAGGACAGGGGACAGGCAAAGGGTCCTGGATGGGGGTGACTGCACCATGGAGGGCTTGAGGAACCAATGGGGCAGTGGAAGGGCTGGGTCCCAGGGGAGCAGGTGGAGCAGCCTTTGGTCAGAGGCACAGGAGAAAAGATGGAGGTGGATGCAGATGACGTTGGTTCTGATTGTTTGGGGGTAACGGGGTGTAAGCGTCCAACAGGAGGTTCCTACATTAGTGCAGGATGAGGATGTTTACTTGCTGGTGTGGGGGCATGCGGGGCAGGAGCATGGGGCTGGAGGTGAGGGGCAAGGAGTAGGGGTTGTTGGGCCCAGGCTGGAGTCTAGGAGGCAGGGGGCAGGGGACGCAGAGGTTGCAGGGTAGGGAGATGTGGGGGTAGGGACCAGGTCGGGTGTGTGACCACACAGGAGGCTGGCCTGCTGCTTCCTCATGTAGCCACTGGAGTGTGGGATCAGGTTGGAAAGATGGAGTCAATGAAGCTCCCCACCGGGATGAAGAGTTAGCAAGTGATGTGCCCATTTCATTCATGAAAAAAGGAAAGGGAAATAATCTTCAACTGTTATACCACTAGAACTGAATATTTTCCTAGAAAAGTTTTTGAGGCCACTGATAAGGCTAGCATGTTAATAATAACGCAGTCTGCCGGGCGATGAGAAGGGGCACATGTGGGGACCTGCAGAGCCCCCAGGGGAGCAACCCTCCCTGGCTGAGATGCCACATGCCTGAGAGCATCAGGATCCTGGCTTCCTCCTTACAGTGAGTTAATGAACCTCAAAAGGGCCGCTGTTCCGAGGACCACACATTTGGGCCCTTGGGTCGGGGGGGCAGTCCCTCAGGACAGCAGTGACACATGCTTCCCGATCAAGACCCTCGCTGTCCCTTGGTGTCCATTGGACCCCAAATACTCAACACCCACCCCCCACTTCCCTGTCTCCTTGCCTCTGAAGGTTTGGCCGAAAGTTATGTCTCTTGGCCACCACCCTCGTCGGTGCCATTTTGGGCGTCCTCACGGCCACGGCACCGGACTACACGTCTCTGCTGCTCTTCCGCCTGCTGCAGGGCCTGGTCAGCAAGGGCAGCTGGACGTCCGGCTACATCCTGAGTAAGTGTCCCGCTGGGATGCCTTCCCACCGGGCAAGGGGAAGGGAATGGAGCCAAAGGGAATGGAGGTGGGATTTAGGGGGAGAGGGTACATTTGCAGGGTCTAGAGAAATTGTGCTAACTCTGGTTGCATGTGACTGCCCGTCAGACCGGGCAGGGCGCTATGTGGGGATGGCCTCCCTCCCTCCCTCCATCCTTCCCTCCTCTCCTTCTTCCCTTCCTCTCACGTTCCCTCCCTCCTCTCTCCTTCCCTCCCCTTCCTTTCCCTTCATCTGCCTCAACTTCCCTCCCTCTCACCCTCCCTCCTTCTCACCTTCCTTCCCTCCCCATTCTCTCCCACCCACCTTCTGTCCCTCCCTCCCTCCCTTCCACATTCCCCTCCTCTCACCTTCCTTCCCTCCCTCGTTCCCTCCCTCCCTCCCTCCCTTCCCCAGAAGGCTTGTAGGTCACATACTCCCTGGGCCTCTGCTGATGACTCACTGGTCTCCCTTATTGGCTTCTCTTCTCCCCATCCCTCAGTGTGGCAGGACCCAGGACTTTGTCCTCCCTGTCCCCAAACCTGCTCCACTGCAGAGCCCCCACCCCAGCCCACTGTCTGGCGGTCAGCATGGCCCCCACTTCTCTACTCCTGCTTCTGGCCCCTCGGGGGGGGGGGGGTCCTGCCGCTGGCTTTCCTTTCACAGCACACCCGGGGCTGTGCACATCTCTTCTCTGTTCCTGCCCCTGGGCCCAGGCCAACACCATTGCTTCACCTCCACGTGGGTCCCTTGTCTCAACTCAGCAGTGGGCATGGGAACATGTTGCCGCTCTGGGCATGGGCTCTGCTCCTTATGCAGCCCAGGCCAGCCTCTGTACGGGGGCCCTAGGATGGCCCCAGGTACTGCCCCTCTTCCTGGAGATCCTCGGTTGCCTCTGCCTGGAATTTCCCCCTTGAGGTTCGCCCCTCTGCTTTGCTCTCTGAGACACTGCGACCCCCTCACTCTCCTGCTCCCTATCCCCTCCCACCAGTTAACTTTCCATTCTCCCGGGGCACAAATTGCGCTCCGGTCTGGCACATGATTTGCTCATTTGCTGGGTGTGCCTTCTGCCCTCTCTCATGAAGATGCGGGGTTATCAAGGCATGACTCTGCTGTGGGGGCTGAGGACACGCCCTGGATGCCTGGAGAGGTGCCGGGTCCCTGGTGGGCACCCAGAGATGCTTGTTAAGGGAATTACAGTCCTGGGGCCGTGAGAAATGTCGCAGCTCAGTCTGGAGCTTGTCGGGGCAAAGCTCTGGGGAGGAGGCAGGGGCCCGTGTTCAGGCAGACTGAGCCCTGAAGCACCCGAAGGACAGTATAGACGGCAAAAGAGGGGATTAAAAAAGGAAGCGCTGGAGAGAAGCGGGGACTGACAGCCAGGCTTGAGCTGAGGAGCATCAGTGGACGAGGGGAAAGAGCCGGGGTCCGGCAGGGGGAGGTGGGCAAGGTGTGGGGGCTCGCCAGGAGGGAAGGAGGCCACGGGGAGCACAGGAGCCCTGATGGTGACTCATGTCCTGTTTCAGTCACAGAGTTCGTGGGCTTGGGCTACCGGCGAATGGTGGCGATCCTCTACCAGACGGCCTTCACGGTGGGGCTCGTGCTGCTCTCCGGGCTGGCCTACATCATCCCTCACTGGCGGTGGCTCCAGCTGGCCATCTCCCTGCCCACCTTCCTCTTCCTGCTCTACTACTGGTACGCGGGTCCTCCACGGGGGCCCTGCTCCTCTCTCCACCCCCGGGACCAGGCTCAGTGAACTCCGACTGCCTGGTGACCTCAGCGGCCACATGGGCCATCCTCCAATGGCCACGATGACCTGTCACTCAGGCACAGGGCTACTCCCGCCCTTTGTGCCATTTGGGGTGTTCTATATTACAGGATGGCCCCATTACGTGGGGGAGCTACCCTCAAACAGAAACTCTTCGAATTCGCATCCCCCTAGAGAGAGGGGCAATGCTTCAAATCAGATAAGAAGCCACCTAGCCACAGAGTAGGCATTTGCTTTTCATTGAATGAATGAATGAATGAGTGAATGAGAGTTCCTGGGGAATGTGTGCATTAAGCCACTGTGAGACAAACCAGTCCCAATGAGGTATTAATCTTACTAGTGGCAGGGTCCCAAGGCATAAACAGCTGGATGAGTTTTGAGTTTTGATTGTGGGGCAGGGAAGGGGTGTGGAGAGGGCTGTGGAGAGAAATATCTCATCCTAGCACCCCCTCATCACCATTCTAAGGACAAATTACCGTGGGTAGTGTCGAAGTAGACCCAGTCTCTAAACCAGGGCTCGCTGCGAGGAGCCGTATACCTGTGGTCAGAACGAGCCTGCTCTCTCCCCATCAGGGTGAAATCCGGGGCTCCCCTGTGGGGCAGGATGCCCGGGCTGAGTTTCTCTGGCTGGGCAGCATGGGCCTCAGCCCGAGTGTTTCCAGAAGACCTCATGTCAGAGATTCCCAATCTTCACGTTGTAAATCCTTACCCAGTTTGAAATGACCACATACTATCTATTTATGTGGTTTGGGAGATATTTTGGGACCTGTTCAACTGCCCTTGTATGACACAGAGACCCCCTGCTGTCGCACAAGGGTCGGGGAGCAGATGGAGCATTGATTCTGTACCAGGAGTTTCCAGGGGGACGAGGGCGGCCAGTGGCTTGCAGAGAATGGGACCCCTGCTCCGTGAAATGAAGGCCACAGAGGAAAGCAGCCATTCCCTTTTTGCCTCTAAATCTTAGCAGGTGGCACTGGGAGTGTGAGGGACCCACCCACAGAACTCCTTTGTAGACCCCTGGGCTGGCACAGGATGACCCCAGACCCTCATCCACTAGCTGCTTAAGGAGTTACTGTCCCGAAGTGAGGAGGGTAGGGTCGGTTTCTCAGAGCCATGGCCTTGCTCCAATCACATCAGTTGCACTCTGGAGGAGCCCACACATAGTGACGATCCATGTCCACAGGTGCGTGCCCGAGTCTCCCCGGTGGTTGTTGTCACAGAAGAGAAACACTCAAGTGATAAAGATAATTGACCACATTGCCCAGAAGAACGGGAAATTGCCTCTCCCTGATCTCAAGGTGACAAAGTAGCAAGGGGTTTCTCACATCACTGAACCTTGGGTTGGGTTTATGATTTTTTTCCTTATTTTTTAGAGATTTTATTTATTTATTTGGGAGGGAGAGTGAGCAAGAAGGGGGGGGCACCAGCGGAGGTAGGGGCAGTGGGAGAGGGAGAAGCAGACTCCCCACTGCGCAGGGAGCCTTACATGGGGCTCGATCCCAGTACCCTGAGATCATGACCTGAGCTGAAGGCAGATGCTTAACCCACTGAGCCACCCAGGTGCCCCGGGTGATTTAGAAAATGCTTCTGGGACTGCCTTGAGGAGCAGGAAGGCCCTGGAAGGATTTGGGGTGATGAGCACAGGAATGAGGGAGTGGCTCTGAGGGCTTCTTCCCCTCCCCTGAGCTTGGACGCTGCTGATGCTCTTACTCCCTCCTAGATGCTCTCTCTCGAGGAGGATGGCACCGAAAAGCTGAGCCCCTCTTTTGCAGACCTGTTCAGCACGCCACACCTGAGGAAGCACACCCTTATTCTGATGTACCTGTGGTAAGGGACCTTCCGGACCTTCCCCCGCACGGAATCAGGGTGCTTGCCCGAGCACTGGGGTCTGAGTCAAAGGCAGTGGAACAAAGCAGGCAGAAAAGGAGTTTTTAAATGAATTACAAGCAGTCAATGAGCTCGTAGAAAGACATCTTTATTTCTCCCTTGAGGATGGAGTAATGGGGGAAAGACAGCATTCCAGTAAGAAGAGTGTGTGACATGGGAGGGGTCAACAGCAGGATGAGTGAAATATGATGGAGGGATCCCAGGGTTGCCGCCCCTCTCATGGGTCTGTCTTCTGGGAACAGACATGTCTTGACTTGGCATCGGAAAAGGGTGAGATTTCAGTGGCTCTCGGTGCTTCCAAAGATGCAGAGCCCTTGCTCACATCTTGGCACTTTAGAGACCCTTCGTGGGCAGGGCTGTGCCTTTATCGCCCACTGATTACAAGACTCACTCACACATAGGACCTCACCCACGTGCCCTGGCCCACCCCCAGGGTCTGCACCCCACTCCAGGCTGCTCTCTTGCAGTCCCCTACCCTGTTCCTTCAGAGGACATCTGGCAGGCTCCCCAACCACCAGGCTTTGTCCTTGACATGTGAGTGGTTCTTAGCAGTCACTCCCCCAACCCCTGGGGCTCCCCCTTCATCTGGATCCACTCTGCTCCTTGTACAATCGTTTCTGCTTCCAGGAAAGTTTTATTAGAACCAAAGGTCCAAGCTAATAGCGTGATGCCTGGCACATGGTAACCTTGCAAATATTTGCTGAAGGTCGAATGAATAACCACAGTTCCATAGAACCCATCAGTGGTACAAGAGATGCCAGCCAGGCTGACCGTGCCCTCCCTTTGCCCCTACCAGTCATATGTGTGTCCCTGTGCTGGCCCCAGAGTCCTGCAGCCAGCCCCACGATGGTCCCAGGAGCTTCTGCAAACACCCAGCTTCCCAGTGCACTTCTGTCCCCCCCCTTCCCTTCTCCCCTTTCCACTCACTGCCCCCACTGCCATCCCCTAATGCACTCTTCTCTGGGGGTGAGGGGGGAGGGGGTATGCTTTGGCCTCTCGGCTCTCACACTCCTGCACCCACTCCCCCGAACATTCTGCTCTGCAGAACTCCCCTGTCTACACCCTCCGTTGGCTTCCTAACCCACTGAGGATAAAACCAAATCACTTTCCATGGCCTACCATGAGCTGACCCTGGACCCCCCTCCCACTGGCCTTCCCTCCACCTGCTCCTTCCCTCCCAGCCCTTTCCGGCCCTGTGACTCCAGACAGCTCCTGTTTCTCTCTATGGCTCAGCTTCCTCGTCAGCAAATGGGGATCACGGTGGGACCTCCCTCGCCGGCATGTTGGCAGTTTCATGAGATAATTTGTGTAAAGGGCTTTGTAGAATGTGTCTAGTCCCACGGACGGCTATTTTAACATGTACATGCAACTCATGGACTCTGCCAAAAGATGGCAGCACTGCACACTTGTTAACTGGTTTTTTTTTTTTATGTAAACATATTTTTTAAATTTATTTCATTTCTTTTCAGCGTAACAGAATTCATAGTTTTACACCACACCCAGTGCTCCATGCAATGCGTGCCCTCCACAATACCCACCACCTGGCTCCCCCAACCTCCCACCCCCCGCCCCTTCAAAAACCTCAGACTGTTTTTCAGAGTCCATAGTCTCTCATGGTTCATCTCCCCCCCAATTTCCCTCAACTCCTTTCTCCTCTCCATCTCCCCATGTCCTCCGTGTTATTTGTTATGCTCCGCAAATAAGTGAAACCATATGATAATTGACTCTCTCTGCTTGACTTATTTCACTCAGCATAATCTCTTCCAGTCCCGTCCATGTTGCTACAA